>CM074749.1:17711297-17928797 GCA_037367245.1 Phrynocephalus guinanensis | reverse complement strand
GTGACAGTAGCTTGCTTTATGGCTGCTGTTTAACGAAAGTAGCTTGCTTTGCAGCTACTGTTTATGACAGTACTGTAGCTTGCTTTGTGGCTTCTGAATTATGCATTTAATTTTTTCCCCTCTGCTAATCATGGATAACTGAATCAGTGGTTAATGATTCAGTGGATACGAGACTCCTACTGTAATCAGTTTGTTTCCTGCCAGCTTTCTTCACTCTCCAGCTTTTCATAAATGATGTCTGGAAATACAAGAGTGTGGAACAATCTTGGTCCTTTTTTCCACCCCCAAGCGACATCTCCTTACACTTGATGTTCTTTTCTGGTTCCTTCATTCCTGCCCTTCTGAGCCTCCGTCTTTTTTGGATTCTTTGGCTGCGGTCTCCCTTTGAAGTGATGGTCGAGCCAAGGTGTACAACATCTCTCACTACAGTATTTCAATTTCTTTGTTGTCAACCTGAAAGCTGTGTAGGTCCTCTGTAGTTATGATGGGTGGGTGGGAATTAAACATTTCCCTCTGTTTCTCACCTCTGACGCCAAGCCGGCTGAACAAACTGTGAGTGGAGCTTAACCTTCTTGAGGCGAACACAGGATGGGATATCTGGCAGGCCTCTCTCAGGGATCTGACCGAGTGACTTACTTTCCAAAGAACTTTAAATAACATTCACATTTAATTAAGGCGTATCGCTTTCCCTCATCCCGTTTCATGCCACGAGGGAACAAAAGAACATAAGAAGAGTCATGCTGGATCAGGCCAAAGGCCCATCTAGTCCAGCTTCCTGTATCTCACAGTGGCCCCACCAAATGCCTCTGGGAGCGCACAAGTCTAGATACAGTGGACCCTTGTATAACAAACAGTTTGTATAACATAAAATTTGTACAACATAAAAAATTCCAGAGATAGGGCAAATTTGCTCAACATAATTTCCTATGGGGCAAATTTGTACAACATAAAAATGGGATCACTCTGTTTTCAATGCATTCCTATGGGAAATTTGTATAAAGGAAAATTTGCTTAACATAATTTCATTTGGAACAAATTAATTCCTTTATACAAGGTACCACTGTATCTGTCTCCTGATACCACTCCCTTGTATCTGGCCCTTGAAGTACCCCGGTGTTAAGCCTGGAGATGACACATCTCCCTCATGGCTTGTAACCTGCTGGACTAGATGGGCCATTGGCCTGATTCAGAAGGGCTCTTCTTATGTTCTTATGATCTCTTATCTCCATCCTTTGCCTCTCATGGTGAGACCGCTAGCCTCCAAATCAGACCTGAGTAAGGGACCAGCATCAAACCTATCCACCCTGAAAGAAATCAACCCCGAATGTTCACTGGAAGGACAGATTTTGAAGTTGAGGCTCCAGTACTTTGGCCACCTCATGAGGAGAGAGGACTCCTTGGGAAAGTCCCTGACGTTGGGAAAGACGGAAGGCAAAAGGAAAAGAGGACGGCAGAGAATGAGATGGTTGGACGGTGTCCTCGATGCAACCAATATGGATTTGACCAAACTCCAGGAGGCAGTGGAAGACAGGAAGGCCTGGCGAGCTCTAGTCCATGGGGTCACGAAGAGTCGGACAGGACTGAACGACTGAACAACAACAATAAGGGACCAGCCCTCAAGGTTTACTTAAGAATGCACACCCGCACCGCCTTCTCCCTTCTCCCCCTCCCTGACTCCAGGGACTGACCTTGGTGACTGAGATGATGGTAAGGACGTCCCCTTTGCTGAACGAGAGGTCCTGATCGGCCGTGCCGTGAAAGTTGTACTTGGCAATACATTCCGTACCTGACGTCCAGACAGCCTGTGGAGGAAAGAAAAAGAGATGCCTGTATTTCCCCCCCTGTCTATAAGACACTCCTGTGTATAAGACCCTCCCACTTTCCCAACCCAACATTACAGGTTCGCAAGCACACAGTGCTCTCCTTGGCTTACTTCTGTGTATAAAGACGACCCTCCATTTTCAGCCTAACAATTTTATACAAAAATATAGTCTTATACATGAAAAAAATACTGTAGTTACTAACTGCAAAAGGAGAAAAGCATGCATTTCTGGAGAAGCTATGGAGCATGACTTCCCGGTACTTTCCTTGGCCCTTTTCCCTTGGAGGGAAACCACTGACCAAGATCTGGAGAACCTGTAACTAGAGATGGGCGTTTCGTTTCGGAAGAGGTCTGGTTCCGAAACGAAACACCTCAGCACAGCAGCCATTTGGAGCCAGGATCCCGCTTCTGAAACATAATCAACCACTGGCTTAGCTTCCTTTGAGTCGCTTGAGATGAAACTCCAATCAAGAGGCAGGCTCTGACGCATCATCTTTCCTTCTCCCTGGCACTGGCCAATCAGGAACTGTGCCAGGACATGCATCATCCTGCCTCGCTGTCTGATTGGCCAGCGCCAGGGAGAAGGAAAGATGACATGTAAGAGCCTGCTTCCTGATTGGAGTTTCACCCCACATGACCCAAAGGAAGCTAAGCCAGTGGCTGATTTTGTTCCGGAGGCTGGGTCCCGGTTCCGAACGTGTTTCGTTTTGGAACCAGACCCGTTCCAAAACAAAATGCCCATCTTTACCTGCAACGCAACACACCCTCTTTCTCGGGCTGGGTGAAAAACGACTAGAAAATCTATACTCGATCCAAGCCGCTTGGGGACAGGGTGAAAACCTAGACAGTTGGCCTGTCACTTAAGTGGGAGGGTCAAACTATATGAGATGCCAGCTTTGAAGTTAGAAAGGGATAACACCTTTTTATCACCCTGGAAAAAAAGCCCCTCAAAGCTGCCAAATCTGGGCAGACATGGCCCTTAGGGGAAATGAATTCTTATCTCACAAAACAAAAGAAAGATAAATCACCCAGCTAACACGGAGCTGAGGGATTAAAAACCAGCCGTCGCAAATCGGGCCGGTTTCTTTTGCTCTTTAGTCTGCCACTGCTCCCAATTTAATTCATAAGAGTGCAATAAATAAATAAATAAATAAATAAATAAATAAATAAATAAATAAAAAAGAGGAGGATTGGTTATTTCCATTTTTCAATGAACCACCTTTAGAAATGTACACATCAGTCCGAGTCGGAGTTAACAGACCAGACTGAGTGGGTATAAACTGCTCCAGACTGAACTGATGGAAATCTGAAAGTCTCAAGCAGGTTGATCAGTCAAATTTAGGAGACCAAGTGCCTGGCTCCGTTCTCAGTACTGCTCTATGGGAAGGTGACGGTAAGGCATGAGAGCAGAGTCCCTCTTGATGCAAGAGGTTCGAAAAACGCCGGACAAGCCGCACCTGGAATTTGTGTGGCTGCAAAGCTGCCGACCTCAGCTCAAACCCAGGATGCTGTGCAAAACCCTCCAACCAGAGAGGCCTCAGCTACTCAAAGAAGCTTCAAAGCGAAAGAGGCCCTCTCCTCTGTTTCCTGTTGCATACATCAGCAACTGGGTGTGCCACGGATCTGCACCTGTGACAAATTCACTCAACCGCCTGATGGATCTCAGAGTGGGGCTGACAAATCTCATCAGATGATTGTATGCAGCCAGCCGATTAGAAAGTTCTGAATTAAGTTACTCTTTGGAGAATGAGAGCTTGAGACCTGACATGAAAGCTACACAGATATGTACAGTGGACCCTTATATAACAAACGGTTTGTATAACAAAATCTGTACAACATAAAACATTCTGGCGATAGGAATCGTCTATGGGGCAAATCCATACAACATAAAAATGGTCGCAATTAGGGATTACTCTGTTTTCAATGCATTCCTATAGGAAATTTGTATAAAGGAAAATTTGCTTGACATAATTTCATTTGGAACAAATTAATTCCTTTATACAAGGTACCACTGTACTGCCAAAGAACTCAAAACCATGAACTTTTCGGCCTATTTACCTACCTGAGAAACAGTGCTTGTGTTAAAAAAATCTAAGTACAAGCAGCAGTCTCTGGTGTGACTGAAATATGGATTCCTACACTCTGGTATCAGATTGGGTTATGGTTTGGGTCCTAAACGCCTTGGGTTCAAGCTATCTTAAAGACCGTGTCTTCCTTTATGGGTGTCAAGATCATCAGGGAAAGCTGTTTTCTCGGTCCCATCACCTTCACTGGTGCATCCGAGGGGGCCATAGGAGATGTGTGTGTGTGTGTGTGTGTGTGTGTGTGTGTGTGTGTGTGTGTGTGTGTGATTCTTTTGTGATATTTGTATACTTCCTGTTTCTAGCTTTTAAATATTGTCTTCTACTGTTGCATGCCGCCTTGGCTTCTTTTTAAGGCGAAAGGCAGGGTAAAATTTTCCAAATAAATAAATAAATAAATAAATAAATAAATGCTTGGTGGTTGTTGTGTCATTACAGTCGTGACTGACCCTTCGTGGAGCCATGTCCCTGGAGGTTTTGCCGGCAGGAATACTGGAGTGGTTTGCCATTCCCGACTCCAGGCGCCTACAGCACCTGGTATTCCCTGGTGGTCACCCATCCAAGTACTAGACAGGTGTGACCTTTATTTATTGACTCAAGTATAAGCCTAGGGTGGGAAATGCAGCAGGACCTGGCCACTCCTCCTTTGTGAGCTGTGTGTGTGTGTGATGTTTAAAATGACTTTTAGCCACCGAGGCAAGTGCTTGAGTTGGGGGCTAAAAGTCATTTTAAACATTGTTTTAAAATGACTTTTTAAAAAGTCATTTTAAACATGGGGGGGGGTCAGGAGAAGTGGCGCACAATGTTTAAAATGACTTTCAGCCACCAACCAAAACTTGCCTCAGTGGCTAAAAGTATTGACCCGAATATAAGCCGACGACCCCCTTTTTTCAGCCCAAAGTTAGGGCTGAAAAACTAGGCTTATATTCGAGTATATACAGTACATACAGTCAAGCCAGAGACCTCTTTTCTTCGAATCCACCCTGTCCTCCTTACCTGCACGCCCGACATTTTCTCTGTGGGTTCTGGGGACTGGATCTCACAAGGGGGACACACCACTTGGTACCATGAGACCTAGGGGGGGAAAAAGAGAGAGAAAGGTTCCTGAGGTGCCGTTCCACTTTCTGTCTTCACGCAAGCAGCCATGTGTGCAAGGAAGCTCTCTCACTGATGAAAAGAGCTTCAGCAGCCCTAGAGAGACACGAGACATGAATCTGGGGTTTTGGTGAGGGTTTTTTTTTAAGCCTATTTCAAGCTGTTTCATCTTCTTTATTTATTTGATTTATATACACCGCAACCATCTACCCAAAAAGCTACTCTGGGTGGTTTACAAACATATACAAAATATAAAAGCAGATTAAACAACTAAAATAGTAAATAAAAACGAATCCATCAAAAACCAAATAATCAAATCATAATAATAAAAAGAATAAGCAAATAAGCAAAAATACAATAAATCAAAATGTTTTGGCAATTCAAAATAAGAACAAATGGGAAAAAATAACTAGTAGGAAATTATAAGGGAAATGACAGCGTCCTATTTATATAAGTTGGTTGAAACAGAATAATCAGGGAAGGCCAACCTATAAAGCCAGTTTTCTGCTGTACATCCTCCATCTCTCCAAATTTAAAAAGGCACAGCAACATCTCCCTCCCTCTGCTTGTATCGGTGGGTACCAACCCAAAACATGAATGTTACATTTTTCAGGATGAATAATCTCAGAATCTCCCAAGCAGGATGACCACAGGGAGCAGAACATGAACTCAGAAACCTACTGGCCATGCCGGCTGGCCTGGGGATTATGGTCTTTGTAGTCCCCCCACCAAATAAGTTTTCCATTCTCTCTTGGCACAAAACCCAAGAAGAAACCGGATCTGCCTGGGAGGGGTTTTTTAGCACTGGGGTGGTCGGTGTCAGCCCATTCAAAGCAAAAAGCAAAAAGCAAAATGTTCTGCTTATATACCGCCCCATACCACTACAAGTAGTCTCTGGGCGGTTTACAATTTTGATTACAGTGTGCAGGCTACACATTGCCCCCCCAGCAAGCTGGGTACTCATTTTACCGACCTCGGAAGGATGGAAGGCTGAGTGAACCTTGAGCCTGCTACCGGGGATTGAACTCAGGTCGTGAGCACAGTTTTACCTGCAGTACAGGCATTTAACCACTGCGCCACGAGGCTAATTCAGTTGCAGCCAACGGTTCCATCTCTAACTCAGATTGCTTTTCCGGGATTTTTTTTCCAGTCAAGGTTCTGTCTGAAGCAGACAGACTGATGGCTTCTGCCAACTACATAACCAGTCAGTCAGTAACAAGTTCAGCGCAGTGATGTAAACAACTTAATATATATATATATATATATATTTTACGCAGTATGATTGTTTTTATCTATAAAGAGCTGTAAGTAAACGGGAGCATTTTATTCTCTCTCCTTATAAAAGTACTGTATCAGAGTGAAGGCATTAAGACAGTAAGTGCCAGTGGAGGTCAATGAACAAATAAAGGCGGTGCCCTATTGCGAGAGGTTTGAAGCCAATCTGCTGTGTTGGTTCTTGACCGAACAATTTCCCCCCCCTGCTGTGTACTTACAGGAAGTTTATTTTAGTTAAACCCATACTCAGTTCCTCACAAGCTGCTGCCTCCCCCCCCCCCAATGCCACAATCTAGCATGTGGAAAGAGGAGAAGGAGTTCACCTGAAGATGCCTAGAAAACACAGACAAGGCATCGGGCATTCTCAGCAGTGGTCCCTTGCCTACGGAATGCCCTCCTACAGAAAAATGGCCCACGTCTCTTGACCTCTGACCCTTTCAAAAGCTCCTGAAGGGCAGAGCCTTTGGGGAAAGTTTTTGACATGGTCCTCTCTTGTTAACTGGGACAGATGAGGAAGGAAAGGATTAATATGTGATGGTTGCGTGGTGCCTCAATTTAAAAAAAAATGTATTTATTCTTTCATTTATTAGAAACATGATCCACCTCTCGGATACGCCTCCCTTAGCCTATTCCTCTTCAGTCCTTTTTTCAGACCACCAAAGCAGCATTACTACATCCGATAGCAATCTAGCCAAAGCGGACGCAACAAAAATCTTCTCGGCTTCCGGAAATATAAGTTTGTCGGTTTCGTAAAAACATCAGGGCCACGAACTTCGTGCCACGCACAAAGTTGGGTGGGATGAATGCTCCCTCTGAAAACATCGTCCCGCAGCTTGGGGTGTGTGTGTCTTCGGTTGGTCTCCGGGCCTGGATGCCCAAGTTTCACCAGGGGACCAGGAACGGCCTTGGCCCAGTTAAACCAGTGTGCCAGCTGCACCCCTTCCTGGAGAGATCAGATTTGGCCGCACGGCGAGCCCTGCCTGCGTTGCATCTGGGCTGGACTACTGCAATGAGGTCGACGTGGGGCTGCCGTTGGGAAGTGTTTGGAAACTTCAGCAAATCCTAAGCATGGCAGCCAGAAAGACCCAGGAAGCCCCATGGAATGCCGTCTGGCATAGAATGCAACATTTTCTTTGAAGTTGCTCACGGCACCTGAAATGATGCGAACCCGAAAGGGCTTTTAAAAAATTAATGCCATCACTCCGTCTTTTTCACGGCCCCTGCATGTGCCCTTCAAGAATCTAAAGCAAAGAAATCTAAGGGCAGGTCTTTCATTTCTATTTTTAGTTAACTCACCAAACCTCCCCCCCCAAACCCTTTTCGGTTAACTCTTTCCACTCTGGCATGTAAAGCACTGAGCTGCGTCATACCCCTTCCCCCTCCCCTTTTTATAACTTTTCACAACTGCCCATCTTGCCTCTAATGAGACTCCTACCCTGGCTGCAACATCATCTAGCCATGGATTTTAAGAACATCATCTAACCAAGGACTTTAAAAGTAACCCCCTGGTGAAGCGGTGACCAAACTTTGGTCCTCCAGCTGTTTTGGACCACAACTCCCACAGTCCTTTGTCATTGGCAATACAGGCTTGGGATTCTGGGAGTTGTGGTCCAAAACAGCTGGAGGGCCAAAGTTTGGCTACCACTGTTTTACCATGTCTGAACTTCTGGGACTTGCTTTAAAGAAGGGTGATTTACATTTCGAAAGCTTGCAATGTTCCTTTTTTATTTTTAATAGTAGCCTATAAAGGTATCGTCTGTAACCTATTTTTGTAATTGCGTCTTTCCCCCTTGTTGTATCTTTGGGTTTTTTATTGCATTTCATTTCAAAGGAGACAGCCGAACCACTGTTGCTTCAGTGAGCTTTGTTACAAGCCGATGGATGTTCTGCTTTTCTTAGGGCCTTTTCACACGACCCCTAAACTCCGCGGCAAATGGCTCCCAGCTCCGGAGCTTAAAATTATTTCCCCACCAGCTCCGGAGTTTACAGATAATTGAGTGCGACCACGCCCACCTAAGCGTGTCCCACCGCACTTTTCATGTACGTGCTCTCGGAGGGTGAAAATTCCTGATGCGGCTATAACAGTAGTGACTGTCGGGCTCTCCTGGCTTCTGTTTGTTCTTTTTTTGCCCCCCGCCCCTTTAAGAGATCTGAATGCAGTGCCGGGACGGCAGAATGGAGGTGAGCGGCATTCTTTTCTTCCTTTTTTTCTCCCTCCCCTCACACAGCCAGCAGCCAGGAGTGAAGAGGGGGTGGGAACGCAGGAACAGCGACAAACCCCTAAGATCTCTGGTCCGAATTTAAGTGGCCAGCGGATCTTAGGGGTCGTGTGAAAAGGTCCTTAGACAACCCAAACTGGTCAGAATGCTCAGTGGCACGACAAATGCCCTCCTTTTCCCCACAAAGGACATGTAGATAACACCTGGGCACGTATTTATGAATCCCTGCTTAAGACATTTAATCATTTCTGAGCATGTACCTTTAAGAAGATATCCTCAAAAAGCAACATTCTTTAATTCAAGAGAAGAAAAGAAGAGAGAGAGACAGAGGAGACAGAGAACATGCTTCTTTTTTTATGGCATTTATAGTTTTCAAACATGCAGTGGACCCTCGTATAACAAACGGTTTGTATAACATAGAATCTGTACAACATAAAAAATTCTGGAGATAGGGAAAATTTGCTTAACAGAATCGCCCACGGGGTGAATCCGTACAACATAAAAATGGTCGCGATTAGAGATTACTCCGTTTTCAATGCATTCCTATGGGAAATTTGTATAAATGAAAATTGGCTTAGCAGAATTTCATTTGGAACGAATTAATTCCTTTATACAAAGTACCACTGGATATACAAACAAAAAAAGAATACAGTGGTACCTTTTTCTGCTCTTAAGTCGAATTCCTCTTAAGTCGAGCTGCTCTTAGGTCGGGGTACCACTGTACAATACATCCCTATGATAAAGCATATAAAAAGGGCATGTAAAATCCGAACCCAATAAGAGAGCAATAAAATAGCTAGATGGCGGCGAATAAACCAAATGGGCAAACAAGGAACAACGTCGGTCACCAAAAGCCACGTTTTTAGCTGCTTCCGAAATGCCGGGAGGGGCTGCGCAGACCTAATGTCGCTAGGGAGGTGATTCCACTGAATTTGTTGTTGTTATTGTTGTTGTTGTTGTTCAGTCGTGTCCAACTCTTTGTGACCCCATGGACCAGAACTCGCCAGGCCTTCCTGTCTTCCACTGCCTCCCAGACTTTGGTCAAATCCATATTGGTTGCATCAATGACACCATCCAACCATCTCATTCTCTGCCATCCTCTTTTCCTTTTGCCTTCAATCTTTCCCAACATCAGGGACTTTTCCAAGGAGTCCTCTCTTCTCATGAGGTGGCCAAAGTACTGGAGCCTCAGCTCAAAATCTGTCCTTCCAGTGAACATTCGGGGTTGATTTCTTTCAGGATGGATAGGTTTGATCTCCGAATTAGACCAGCCGCTGAAAAAGCACGGTTCTGGGTCGAGGCCTTATGGACCTCCCCGGAGGAGTGGCAACTCTGAGTGATAGGACCTGGGATGTTCTGGTGGTCCAAGCCAAAGTTGACCTTGGGATGATACTCTCTGTCACACACACACGCACACACACACACACACACACCACCACCACCACCTGCTTTGAACTCGGTCTACCCTGAGCCTTCTCCTGCCAAAGCCAGGTTGCCTCCCTGGTTCCTTCTCCAATGCTCTCAGGACCACACATCTACGTCTGCAAACACCTCTTCTGCAGCCTCAGCCCCACCTGCCTCTCCTGGCATCCGTCGGATTATATTTAGCATCCCGTCATTCTATTCTCCGAGGGAATCCCACACACACACACACACACACACACACACACACACTCAACCTCAGCATCTGCTATTAATAGCGCTGGCACGGCAAGGCACGCGCTGCGACAGGTGGTCGCGGTCCCCCTTCAGGCGGATGGCTGAGCCCGGGAGCTGCAGGTTGCTAACCATGTCCAGGAGAAGGAGCTACTGTGCCCTGGAGAAGATTTTCATCACCTCGGAGAAGGCCAATCGGAGAGGGTCCCTTCGGTCTTGATCTAATGAACCGCTGGGGCACAGCGGGTTGCCATCTGTTTTGGCTGGCATTCTGCACCACAGCGGTTTTTGGTAATCAAGCTCCGTTAAGTCACACCAAGACCCGTTTTAAAAAGAACAAGCTTTTAATATACTCAAGTCCTTCTTCGCCCCCACTACAGATGTAATGCCATGTGGCAGTTCCAATTCTTCTATGACAGTGGTTCCCAACCTGGGGGGTCAGGACCCCTTTGGGGGTCGAACAACCATTTCACAGGGGTCGCCATGAGCCAGTGAAGAAAAAGGCACAAACAGCTTGGGTCTGGAGGAGGAAGAAAGGGGGGAGAGTGAGTTACAGCTTGATAGGTTGGAGGGGCTGTCAGTCAATGGCACCAGAGGCTGCAATTGGCTGAGGGTGCCTGTAGATCAGTGGTTCTCAACCTGTGGGTCCTCTGATGCTCCTGGACTGCAATTCCCAGAAGCCTCCACCACTCGCTGTGCTGGAAGGGGTTTCCGGGAGTTGCAGTCCAGGAACATCTGGGGACCCACAGGTTGAGAACCACTGCAGTGTAGACAGAGGGAAGTTCTCTGTGGCACCTGTGGCAGTGGCCTGCCAAAGGGGGCTTGTGGCCTCTTCCAAGCAGGGCAAGGGGTCACCACAACATGAGGAATGGTATTAAAGGATTGCGGCATTAGGAAGGGTGAGAACCACTGCTCTGTGAAGAAGTGAGGATACTTTGTCGTAGCGTGGAGTGCTTCAGCCACCCTTTCTGTCAAGATACTTAAGGATACAATGTCCTTAAAAAGTTTTTACTGGCCTACGTCTTCCTGTCTCTCCTCCCCAATACTTTGTACAGGGGTACCTCTACTTTAGAAGCGGCTTGACCTAAGAGCAATTCGACTTAAGAGCAAAAAAACGTTGGCGTTTTAACTGCTGCCTTGCAAATTTTAGATGTGGTCTGCTCTACTTACATTATTTATTTATTTATTTATTTGCTTATTTATTATTTTGATTTTTTTAAGACAGGGCTGTTCTACTTAGGAGTTGTTTGACTTAAGAGCATGCATTCGGAACGGACTGAACTCGTAAGCAGAGGTACCACTGTACTTATAAAATCCTCACGACCTTCCCACCCAAAACAACATCCCTCCCACCCTCCTATATGCAAGTGGCTGCAGTGGGAGCTGGAGGCACTTGTTTATTTATTATTTACTAATTTATCAATGCCTTCATCGACCGCACCGATTTTCCCACAGGGCAGTTCACAAGGCGAAAGAGCCAAATAAGCAGATAAAAACCATGGAAAACAATTTTAAAAAAACAACAAACACAAATAATCCCGACAAGTGGGATGGCGGGGTAACTTATCCTAGTGGTGCTCTGGGTTTTGGTCCAAACTTAAGAACAGCCACTCAAGTTGCTAAGCTGTACCTCCAAAAGGTGAGTCCAAACTTTTCCGAAGCGATCCAGACAGACGAAGCTTTTCCCTGACCTGAGTTCAGCACCCTGGACAGCTACTTTAAAGTTCAGCCCATCTCAGTGACAGCGGAAACAGCAGCCTTGGCGGAGTGGTACCTCCCTATTTCTGACTCTACTGTGATTGGCATTCAAAGAATAAGTTTGCAATTCATATACAATGGTACCTCTTAAGACAAACGCGTCGTAAGACAAAAAAAACCTCATAGGAAGAAAAAAAATTCTGGGAATAGGCAGGCTTCGCATGACAGAAAAAATCTCTATGGGACGCTTTGCAAGACAAAAAAAACCATTCTGCATGTACCCGGGGGGGGGGGGACACCAGTTATTTTTGTCTTTCTTCTTGCCTCCGGAACGGATTAATCCGTTCCCAATAAATTCCTATGGGAAACCACATTTCGTAAGACAAAATTTTCATAAAACGAAGCGACCCATCCTATGGGAAACTGTGTTTTGTAAGACATTTTCTTAAAACAAATTGACCCGCTGAATGAATGAAATATGTTTTAAGAGGTAGCACTGTAGATGGTATATTAAATACAGCTAAAAGTATAAAAATAAAAAAGCAGCAGCAGCTACAGTGAAGCATACAGAACACAACGACAATACCAGGAACTGTGGCATCAAATACATGACAATAGAAAACCAACCCAAAGGCCTTTTTAAAGAAGGAAGAGAGGGATCCCCTTGGATCTCACCAGAGAAGGTGATTTCATTAAAAAATGGTGCCACCACTAAGAAGACCCTGTTCCTAGTAACCATCTGAATAGGTTTAAGAACCTGGAGCCAATTCTTAAGGTGGAAGGTAGTTCTTTAATTATTTGATCCCTGGCTATGAAGCAGTTTGGCAAGATACCTGTAGAGCCACAGAAAAGCTGAGCTGTTTAAATTCAGAGCAAAAACATAAAGACTGGATGAAGAATTCACTATTGTAAGTGTTTTCCACCTTCCAGGGAAGAACAGAAAATCTTCTGTTCACGAATTGTAATCTTTAGGTTACACTTGAGCCAAAGAACAGCCAATCTGAATGAGATTTTCCTAGGTGCCTGGATTTCAGGGGTTTGCAAAAATTTTCAAGCGTAAATAATGATGATGACGATAATCTTGGAACTGTAGAGTTGGGACCCTCTGGAATATCAAGTCCAGTTGGGAAACAAAATTCCACTGTTTGAATGGATAACAGGGGAGAAAAACGGTGTGAAGATGAACTATAATAAAAGATGGTGAAGTTTGCGAGCAGAGTGGTCACAGCCACTCGTAATTCGTGGACTCAAGAGTAGGAAAGTCACCAATGTGTAAATCAGGGAAAGTCATTCTATATAGCTAAGCCTTAAGATGTTTCTTAAAGGTAGACAGCGTAGGGGCCAGACAGATCTCAGCAAGGAGCTGATTCCATAAGCAAGAGGTGGCCACTGGCCACTGCAAAACCCTGGTTCCTTTTTACTGATTTCTGGACTTCTTCTAAGCAGGAGAGTCAAACCTAAGATCAAAACCTGCAAATGTCATTCATTTCAAGGTACCAATCCACTTACGGTCACTGAGTACACTGAAGGAAGTTAGCAATAAAAAGCTGCCCAATTATTTTGTCTTTGAAAAAAATGAGGTTTAAACAAATTACACTAAGATGGAGAGGGCAGAAATAAGGATGATAATCTTCTGGCATTTTTAGAATTGCAGGATCAGACCTGTCAAGCGTCGCGTTTTGGGCAGGACTTTCACGGATCAATCACTCTTTCCCGCCATCTTCCCGAAAAAATTATTTTCCCATGAAATGTCCCGCATTTCCGGGGGTGGGTGGCTGAGCTCCGGATGCTGCTGGGTGACCATGCGGCCAGCCGCCAGTGGCCCGCCAGAGAGCACTTCTCCCTGCGCAACCCTTAACCCACAGGCCACCAGCTGTCTGGATTGGTATATATATCCCCTAGAAAGCTGAGACACGAAGGTCACAGTGAGCATTCTGAAGCCAGCGCAAGGGATTCTGGGAACCATGTATGCAAATGAGACTCCACCCCCTAGCCAAAGGGCCCAGCTGCCAGTGACCCACCTCCCTGGTGCTCCCAGTGCCGGGCGGCCATGGGGAACACTTGACAGCTATGTGCAGGATATACCCCTGGACCTGTAGAGCTGGAACCCTATGGATTATCGACTGTCAAGGAGATGCAGTGGGAAATCAAACACCCAACCTCTAGTTCCACAGCCACACACATAAACCACTGAGCTTATGGGCCTTGCTGCATTTCTCAGTTAAATTCTGCAAAGTTTCCAAACATTACATTTTAACTCCAAGAAGTCCTGGAAGTAACTGCAACCAATTCTTCTTCCTGTGATTCCCCAACCCCACCCCACCCCTCAAGCTTTGATGTGTGCACCCACAGGTTGTTGTGTGTGCGCGCGAGACTGATGACTCGACTTGCTCCTCTAATTTCAGCGCTCTTGTTTCTGATCTTAAGATCTAACCAACATAAGCGACCGGGTTGTCATGTCTTAAAAACATTTACAAGCATCTTTTTTTTTTAAAAAAAAAGTAATTCCCAAGCAAAGCTTTGAATGTGTGCGAGTGTGAAACATTTAAAGCGGCAGCAGGTTCTGCTCCACTGATTCCACAACCACCCACCCAATCCGTTCAACTGCTTTGGGCTACTGCAGCTATTTATATATTTATAGAGCATGTGAATTTTATCATGGGGAAGTTTTTTTTTAAAAAAAAGCTTCTCTTTACTAAATTTATAAATCAGATAAAGAGGCCAAATCTGACCCCAATAAATCTAACGGCCATTACAAAGCCAACTGGTTCTGTCCTGTTTCACAGAGAGGGTCGCCGTGTTAGTCTTTTCAAGAATTTCAGGCACAAATCAAAGAAAAACAAAACAAAACAAAAGTCACAAAACATGTGGCACCTTAAAGACTAACTTTCATATTTTAAAGTAACGTTTCGTGGAAGAAGCCATGAAACATTACATTAAAATATGAAAGTTAGTCTTTAAGGTGCCACATGTTTTGTGCATTTTGCTTTGTTTTGTTTTTTCTTTTCTTTTTGCCTGAATTTCCCAGAGATCTCATTCAAAAACTTTCTGCAAACAGCACTCCCAGAGCAACTGTGCTCTAACAAAGAGACTTGACTAAATGATGTTCTGTGTGATCCACTGCTTCGAACTTTCGTGTCTCCTAACCAAGCTCAGGAGGGCACGCAAAATTCGATACCATCACTGGAAGGAAATGGCAAGGAGAGTGATATCACTGTAGAAGTAGAGGCATTGAGGCAGGTCTAGGCCTCAGAAGGGGTCTCTCCTACAAACCGTGGATTACTTGAACCAAGAAGTATACTTTAGAATGGTGATTCGCACAGAAACGCAAACGGTCTCTTCAGAATGCAGAGGGTTTTGTCTCCTTTGAGAAAGTATGAGTGGTTCTGAAAGAAACGGGTGTGTCTCAACTATTGTTGGGATCACAGAAGCTTCTGTTAGGTCAGAATACAGGGAGGGAGAGGGGGTTTCGATAGGCAAAGGTGTCAGACAAGGGTGCATTTCATATGTTCAATCTATACGCCCAATATATTGTACAGAAAGCCAGGCTTGAGTCAGAGGAAGGAGAAGTGAAAATAAGTGGAAGAAACTTAAAAAAAAACTGAGGTTTTCAGATGACACCATCTTACTGGCAAAAAACAGCAATGAGTTGAAATGACTTTGGGAGAAAGTGAAAGAAGAAAGCGTCAAAACAGGATAGCAACTGAATGTCCAGAAGAACAAAATCATAACAGAGGAAACCTTTTCGTCCAAATCTTTTACCATTGACAATGGTAATGGAAAAACTGAAGTGGTGAGAGATTTATTTATTTTTATTTATTTATTTATTGGATTTTTATACCGCCCATCTAGCAGCAAGGCCATTGGTAAAATGAGTAGCTTGCTGCTGGTGGTGATGGGGCAATGTGTAGCCTGAATAATTAAATTGTAAGCCTCCCAGAGAGCGCTTTAAGCACTATGGGGTTGGTCTATAGGAAGGAATAGGAATAGGAACAGGAAACCTTTAATTGTCATTGCCCCATTGCAGGAACAACGAAATTTCACGGTTGCTATTTTCAACCCATATAAAACATTCCACATAGATTTAAAAACAGCCTCAACACATAAAATATAACATATAAAATAAGATGACTTCAAAGTCCAGAATTTCCGTTTAAGGCCAATATTGCTCTAAAAAAGAAGCTATTTTTGAGACGGTTTGTTCTCGCCCTCAGTACTCCGTCCCGATGGCAGCAACTCGAAGAGGCGATGACCATGATGTGATGGATCTCTTAATACAGGCATGACCAAACTTCGGCCCTCCTGATGTTTTGGACCACAACTCCCAGAATTCTAAGCTTAAATTGCCAATAGCAAAAGACTGTGGGAGCTGCTGTCCAAAACATCTGGAGGGCCGAAGTTTGGACATGCCTGTCTTAATATATCTAATGCTTTACAGTGGCACCAGGTAGTATGCATTTGTTCTAGTGTGGGGAGTGAACAGCCCACAATGCTCTCCGCCATTCTTATGATTCTGTGCAACACTGTCCTATCCCGATGGGTACAACTTCCATACCACACACATAACCCGTAAGTAAGCGCACTCTCAATTGCACAATGATAGAAAGCCAGCAGCAGCTTTTGTGGAAGATGGTTTTTCCTTAAAGTTCTCAAGAAAAATCGCACACTTGGCCTTCCTTTTGCTTTATTAAAACTTTCTGTTTGGATTTCATGCTGGCTCGAGGATTCTTGAGGCTGCTGCCCAGAAAAAGTTAATCCCCGCCCCCCAACGCTAGCCTCAGAGTGCAGGCTTTATTGAAGGAAGAAGACTTGGGAAATGACAGCTTCATCGCAGTTCAGCATTGCATTCATTCCATCCAGAACAGGTTTCATGCCCCGGAGGGCTTTGCAGTCAGAAGGTGCCATTCCAAAAGGACTGAGCAAAACTATTTCGGAAGGATGAGGGAGGCACATAAAAATGTGCAAAAAGCCTGCAAAATAATCAACAGCTCCACCTTTTCTCTCTATGTGCATCCGAAATGTCAAATGTAAACTCTCACACAAAGGTCCAAGATCACTCTACGGGCCTTAACCACCACCACCACCACCCACTCCAACCAAGCAACTTAGGGCGTTTATACACGACCCCTACGCTCCGCCGCAAATGGCTGCAAGGTCTGGACCTTAAAAATGTTTACCCACCAGCTCCGGACTTTGCAGACAATTAAGTGCGACCCCGCCCACTTTAGCAAGACCAAACAGCAGTTTTCTTGTACCTGGTCTTTGATGGTGACAAATATTTGATCCGGTGTAAGGATAGTGAGTGCGGGGCTCTCCTGGCTTCTGTTTGTTGTTCTTTTTTTGCGCCCCGCCCCTTTAAGAGATCTGAATGCTGCCCTGAACAAAACGGAGGTAAGAAGGCATTCTTTTCTTTCTTTTTTCTCCCTCCCTCAGGCAGCCAGCAACCAGGAAGTGCGGAGGGGGGTGGGGACAGAGGAAGAGCAGGAACCCCTAAGATCTCTGATCCGAATTTAAGTGGCCAGCGGATCTTAGGGGTCGTGTAAAAAGGCCCTTAGTCCTCTTTAAGAGGATGGAGGGACTTGATAACTCATAAGAACATAAGAAGAGTCCTGCTGGATCAGGCCAAAGGCCCATCTAGTACAGCTTCCTGTATCTCACAGTGGCCCCACCAAATGCCTCTGGGAGCGCACGAGACTAGATCTCTGTCTCCTGATACCACTCCCCTGCATCTGTTCCTTGAAGGACCCCAGTTTGGTGGTCTAAGCATCTAGCTGGGTTGGATGATCCAGGGTCCCTTACAGCTCTGCAGCTCTAAGATTATTACAACAACAATGATGATGGCAATGATCCTCATTATTATAAACATATCGTTTTTTTTTCAAATTTTTGACTAGGGCTTTCTATTATCGTTACGTGACGTAAAGTCGCTTCCACCTTATGGAGACCATTAACCTCCCAAATGCTCAACAGTTCTCCTCAGCTCTTGCACATTCAACGATTGTGGTTCTTTTAGGGCAGTGGTGGCAAACCTTTGGCACTCCAGATGTTTTGGACCACAACTTCCCAGAATTCCAAGCCTAGACAGCCAATGACAAAGGACTCTGGGAGTCCTGTTTGTCACATCCCTGTGCTTCCCAATCTTTCTAAGTTCCTCCACTGTTGACCATTCTAGTCTCACTCGTCCTCTGATTTTTGGGTGCCCTCTTCCTTTTGGTTGATGGCCCAACGAAGGTGTACAGAAGCTCCCTTTCCATGTCTCCACCCTCGACGCCGAAGTCTCTCTGCAGGCCGAGTCCTTGCTCTGATTCTAGCCCCCTTCCCAACACAGCTGTTCAGCTGCTCACCCACAGGCCCCTGGAGAGCCATCTAGTCCAACCCCCTGCCATGCAGGAATCCCCATCACAATATTTCCGACAGATGGCCATCCAGCCTCTGCTTAAAAACCTCCAAAGAAGGAGACTCTACCACCCTCCGCGGCAGCATATTCCACTGCCGAATAGCTCTAACTGTCATGAAGTTCTTCCTAATGTTCAAATGGAATCTCTTTTCCTGTAGTTTGAAACCATTGCCCCGAGTCCTAGTCTCTGAAGCCATGGAAAACAAACCTGTTCCCTCTTCAATATGACATCCTTTCAAATATTTAAACATAGCTATCATATCCCCTCTCAGTCTTCTTTTAGAGAGGCTAAACATTCCCAGTTCCCTAAGCCGTTCCTCATAAGACATTTCCTCCAGACCCTCAACCATCCTGGTAGCCACTTCATGACACACACACCCAGCACTCACCAGCCCCCTTGACTCCCTCCCACCACAAACAAATGTTCAACTTCTCCCTCCAGAGCCAGAGATCCCAAGGTATGAAACAATCCTGATCCATCCGAGTTAAAATACAGTAGGACCCCGGTATCCACTGGGGCTTGTTTCCAGGCATTCCCATGGATAACGAAAACTGTGGATAAGAGAGAACGCCTGTCCACCCACCCCCAAACTGCTGTTTTGAGACAGTAGCTTGCTTTAGGGAGCTGGAAATGTTTAGCCTTTCAAAAAGAAGACTGACAGGGGATACGATAACTATGTTTAAATGTTTGAAAGGATGTCACAGTGAAGAAGGGACTGGTTTGTTTTCCATGGCTTCAGAGACTAGGATGTAGGGCAATGGTCTCAAACTACAGGAAAAGAGATTCAATTTAAACATTAGGAATAACTTCATGACAGTTAGAGCTGTTCAGCAATGGAATCTGCTGCCACAAAGGAGGTTGGTGGAGTCTCCTTCTTTGGAGGATTTTAAGCAGAGGCTGGATGGCCATCTGTCGGGAGTCCTGTGATGGGGGTTCCTGCATGGCAGGGGTTGGACTGGGTGGCCCTTGAGGTCTCTTCCAACTCTATCATTCTATGATATCGGACCATCAACGTCTGGCTCCATTGCAAGTGACCAAAACCACTGAGCTATCCAGCAGTAAAAAGGGAAAGGGGGAGCTAAGGCTTCTTTTTTGCCCCAAAGGAAAATGGCAGAAGCGACAGGAGATTTTGGGGAACTGGGTTGCGACTATTCTACGACCTTGTCTGAGCTTTGCCAAAACAACTCAAGCAAAAGAGATTCCAAGGTGCGATCGATACCCGCCTACATCAGCAACCAAAGTACAGCTGACGTCTTTTCAGCTCCAGGAAAGCGAGACCCAGAAATTCGGAGATAGGACGCTCTCGCGGCAGGGTTTTGCTGCAAGCTTTTAATGTGTTTGTTGCTCGCTTTAAAGAGAAAGAAAGCCGCATGGCTGGACAATGGTGAAATCCTTAGTCCTTTTGTATAGTAGTAGACAAGTGGACAGGGTGTGTCCACTACAGGTTTTGTTTTTGTCTTCACCTCTAAGTTCTCCCCCCCTTGTTTGTTTTTATTTTATGAGTCTGGTCAGACTGATGTGTTTGTTTTGTTTTGTTTGCCTCTGTTGTATGCAAATTTATAAAACCCTCCATGGCTTGGGACCTGAATACCTGGCGGAGCGGATCTTCCAGTGATCAACTGAGGCCCAACCTACTAGAATGTCGCGGGCGCTCTCACTTCGGGTGGCCATGCCCAGGGAGGCTTGGAAAGGGGTAACCCGCAACCGAGCCTTCTCTGTGGCTGGCCCCTCGCTTTGGAACCATCTTCCGAGTGAGTTGCGCCTAGCACAGTCCCTGCCTGCCTTTAAAGTTGGGTTCAAGGCCTAAAGCGGTGATGGTGAACCTTTTAGAGACCGAGTGCCCAAACTGCAATTCAAAACCCACTAATTTTTTTTGCAAAGTGCCAATACTGTACAGCAATTTAACCTGTATACAGGTGGTTATGAAGGGGCGATGTTGGGTGCCCACAGAAAGGGCTCCGAGGGCCACCTTTGGCACCGGTGCCGTAGGTTTGCCAACACTGGCCTAAACCAATGACGGAGCCACTGCACCTTATATCCAGGCCACATGCGAGGAGGCAAAAGGCTAGCTAACGGTGAGACGGCTCCTGAATGATGCCCACTGGATAGCCCCACCCTTGCCAGCTGTTTCCAAAATGCAAGAGAAATAAAAAGGCAGCACTCATTTCTCTCTCGATGCATGAAAGTATAGGCCTGGTGACTTCAATATTTATTTCCCCCTAGAGCTCTCTGGACAGCTGCCTAGATGCCCTAAGGACATCCGATCCCACCTGATTTCGGAAGATAAGCAGGGTCGGCCCTGGTTAGTACTTGGATGGGAGACCACCAGGGAATACCAGGTGCTGTAGGCGCCTGGAGTAGGAACTGGCAAAGCCACTCCAGTATTCCTGCCAAGAAACCTCCATGGGCATGGGGTCACGAAGGGTTGGTCACGACTGTACTGATGCAACAACAACACCTGATGTTATAGCTGCCTAGATGCCCTAAGCACATCCAATCTCGCCTGATTTGGGAAGCTAAGCAGGGTCGGGCCTGGGTAGTACTTGGATGGGAGACCACCAGGGAATACTAGGTGATGTAGGCGCCTGGAGTAGGAACTGGCAAACCACTCCAGTATCCCTGCCATGAAAACTCCATGGACATGGGGTCATGAAGAGTTGGTCACGACACAACACAGAGACAGCGAGAGCTCTCTGGACTGGTGTGGGGGGAGGTATTAATCTCTCTGCTTTCTAACTAAAGCTACTAGCCTTCTGTTTAGGATTACAGTAAAACTCTTCAAAGGGAACATGATTATTTCACATCTGGCTCCAAAGGACACCACGCATTTTCTACCCAAGCCCTTCGCACGGATCCACAGCAACGGCTCGGAACGCCTCCAGGATAACAAGCTACCCAATCAGCTCAGGCAAGCTTTCCGAACCAGGCGTTGGGCATAAACTACATCTCCCAGAATCATTCAGCCAACGGAGACATTTCTTACTGGTGGAGGCGTGGAGGTACACATTTATATATTTTATAATTTGTTTTAGTGCTGTTTAGGTAAACAGTGTTCCGCACAGCCGTGCTGGCCACATGGCCATGGACTTGCACAACACTGGCTCTTTGGCTTGGAAACAGAGCTGAGCACCGTCCCTAGAGTTGGACACGACTAGTACGCATGTGCGGGGGGAACCCTTACCTTTTTTAATTGATCTAATTTGTTTCTTGACTGCACTATAAACCACCCAGAGTAGTCTACAGGCTAGACGAGTGGTATAGAAATCTAGTAATTGAAATAAATAAATAAGATTTCACAGCCACCATCCTGGCTACTGGGGTCAGGGTCAGGGAGGTAAACAGGGATCCCAAAAGGATCTGTTTCTAAGTATTGTTCAGGATGCCAACTTCCCCGAATAGTACACTTCCATGTGAGGATCGACCAGCAGTCATTGAAAGGATAGCTACAGGCTGATTTCAATTCAAGATGTATTTGGAAATATAAGTAAAATAGGTAAAACACATTTTTTTTAAAAAAAGTGCTACCAATGTGTATCTCGCACACTTTAAACTTAGCAATTAAAAGCTTGGCCACAAATAATTATGCTGTTTGCTGCAATCGCTGTACCTCCGCCAGAAGCACCAGTAAGAAGTCTAATGTCGCACCAGAATGTTTCAGCTGTATTTACAGCATGTGCAATAACAACAAACTGGTGTGCCTCTGCATATCTTGGATTATTTACAATGGCGCAGACCCAGAGTAATATTGGATGAGTGCATTAAAATCAACAGACTTAAGGACAGTCTATCAGTTTCCACGAGTCTACCCAAAACACATCTGGAGTCCCACAGCATTCAGCTGATTGCACAAACCAGCCTTATTAAACAAACAATCCCTCACCTTTGGCCTGGGGTATAGGGGTAATTTGGAAGGTCCCCGTGGCACGCCTCTTCCCTTGCACCTGACCAGCAAGGGCAGAAAAGACCAAAAACCACAGAGAGCTCCATTAACCCAAGTCTATCAATCAGTTTAGCTGGCTGGACAGCTATGGAACCAGAGACTGGAGGGAGTTCAATTCTCCACTGTGGCACTAGTGAGTAGAGCCAACGTATGTGGCCTTGGTCAAGCCCTGCACAGTCCCATCATCATCATCATCATCATCATCAACAACAACAACAACAACAACAACAACAATAATAATAATAACAACAACAACAATTATTTTTAATATGATTTTATGTAGTATTTTAAAACTATAAATTAGTTTATAGATGCACAGTGGTAGCTTGTATAAAGGAATTAATTCGTTCCAAATGAAATTCTGTTAAGCACATTTTCCTTTATACAAATTTCCCATAGGAAACAGAGTAATCCCTAATCACGGCCAATTTTATGTTGTACAGATGTACTCCATAGACAATTCTGTTAAGCAAATTTCCCCTGTCTCTGGAATTTGTTATATTGTACAAATGTTATGTTATGCCAACCATTTGTTATACAAGGATCCACTGTACATAGGAAACTGACTCAGTCAAACAAGCAATAAGACAACAGCTTTACTTCTCCACAGCAGAATATGCTAGTGTCACATGATATATAGTAGCACCGCCGTATCCGCGGGGAATCGGTTCAGGGACCTCCCGCTGATACAGAAATCCGCGGATAAGAGCTAATGCTCTTATCCGGGATGGCAGCAGTGGCATGGAGCACCAGGGAGCCACCACCTCCGCCACTGATGTTACAGGCCGGCAAGCCAGGGTTTGGGAGTTCAATTCCCCACTGTCTTATTTATTTGTCTTTCTGAACACAGTGCTATGCATCAGAACCAGGCCAAGGAGCAGAGATTCCTCACAGCACGTACAACTTAAGAATGTTTGGACATGTTTAACAAGGAATGTCTGTCCCAGGAGTGCTATATATTTTGTAAAAAAAAAATGACAAAAAGGAACAGTACAGTGGCTGCATGCAGTACAGTGCCTTTAGAAGTTCATTTTTGACTTTTGCTTCCACTTTCCACAATTACTTTTCCTTCCTCCTCCAGATTTATTTTTAGGTTCGGCAAGAGGTCTAAAAATTCCCAAGCAGAAGAGAAGGAACAGCAGATGGAGCCAGAAAACACAGGATGGATGGAGCGCAGAACCAGCAGAACAAGGGAAATTTCAGAGGGATCTGATTCCAAGCCACGGTTCCTCTCTAATACTCCGTGGGGACAACAGGTGCTCACCTTTCAGCTCTCCAGATGTTTTGGTGGGCGTCAGTTCTCAGGAGGCCAAAGCAACCATTGGTGAGGGGCCGCGGCAGCTGAGACCCAAAACATCTGGCGAGACAAAGGCTTAAGGGCCACCTTTCTGCAGTAGCCACAGGCTGCAAAATTAAATTCTGTCTTCAGTGGTTAAAATGCCTGTAGTGCAGCTAAAACTGTGCTCACGACCTGGGGTTCAATCCCAGGTAAGCAGGCTCATGGTTGACTCAGCCTTCCATCCTTCCGAGGTCGGTAAAAGGAGTACCTAGCTTGCTGGAGGGGGCAATGTGTAGCCTGCATACTGTAATTAAACTATAAACTGCCCAGAAACTACTTGAAGTGGTATGGGGCGGTCTATAAGCAGAACACTTTGCTTTCTACAGGAAGATATCAAAAGCAACGTGTGCTGCTTACATACCACTCCATCGCACTCAAAGCATTTCCTGGGCCATTTATAATTGAACTGCGAAAGCTACACACTGCTGTAAATAAATAAATACTGAAACAGCACATACAGATATATACAGTGGTACTTCAACTTATGAATTTAATCCGTTCTGAATGCATGCTCTTAAGTCGAACTACTCTTAAATCGGGTACCTATCTAAAAAATTGTAAAAATAAGTTAAAAATGGAAACAAAATGAAAAAAAATGTATTTGTAAGTCGAGCAGACCACATCTAAAATGGTTAAAACACCAAGAGTTTTCTGCTCTTATGTTGAATTGCTCTTAAATTGAGCTGCTTTTAAGTTGGGGTACCACTGTATACTGTAGATGTATATTTTTGCTCTGGACCTTATACTGTGTGTCCTGAAGTTATTTCGGTCTCAGGAGCAGTCCTCTGGCACGGATTCTGTCTCTCACTTCAACGCACACAAACCCACAGCGCAGCTGTGGCGCTGAAAATAACCATGACGGGTGCCCGCCATGACTGCTGGGGCGGAAAGCAGAGCGAAGGCGATCAAGGGGCGATCCGCAGAACGAGGGTTAAAAGTACATCTGCGCCCGCACAGAGGCAAGCACAGCACTGGCATATACACACATAGCACCAGCGGAATATGAACAGGGGTCAGGCTTGCCAGCAGGCACCTGTTCAGGCACCTGGCTGTGAAATCAGAGGTTGCAGGTTCAATTCCCGCGCTCTGCCTTTAGGGAGAAGAGCCATCCTGGGTGGCCTTGGGCATCGTCCCAGTTTGCCCCCAGAAGAAAAGAACGGCCAACTACTTCTGAGTGTTCGCGGCCTAGAAAACCATGGAAAGGGTCGCCACAAGTCAGAATTGACTTGACGGCATCCAATTACTGTATAAATCTAGTTTTTCAGCCCTAATTTTGGGCTGGAAAAGGGCCCCTCGACTTATATTCAGGTCAATACTTTTAGCCACGGGCAGCGTGCAATGTTTAAAATGACTTTTAGCCACGGAGGCAAGTGCTTGGGTCAGTGGCTAAATCGTTTTAAACATCGTGCACCACTTCTCCGGACCCCCCTCTGCATCACGGGGGGAGCGGCACTCGATGTTTAAAATGACTTTTAGCCACCAAGGCAAGTGTTTGCCTCGGTGGCTAAAAGTCATTTTAGACATCACACACCGCTCCCCCAGCTCACAAACGAGGAGCTGCCAGGCCCTGCTGCATTTCCCACCCTAGACTTATACTTGAGTCAATAAGTTTCCCCAGTTTTGGGGGGGTTAAATTAGGGCCTCGACTTGTACAGTGGTACCTTGTATAAAGGAATTAATTCGTTGCAAATGAAATTATGTTAAGCACATTTTCCTTTATACAAATTTCCCATAGGAATGCATTGAAAATGGAGTTATCCCATTTTTATGTTGTACGGATTTTCCCCATAGACAATTATGTTAAGCAAATTTCCCATATCTCCAGAATTTTTTATGTTGTACAGATTTTATGTTATACAAGCTGTTTGTTATACAAGGGTCCGCTGTACTCAGGTCAACTTATACTCGAATATATATGTTATTTTTAGGAATATAAAGACACTAAGAAGATGAAGTCTAGGGTCACTGCCCCAACAACACGGCCCACACACAGCCTTGCTGGTTCTGACAACCGCCATTCCTAAAGGTTACTTCTCCTAAGTTCCAGAGCTACTGATATGGCCTAAGAATTGAAAGTTGCCCAATTGCTCTATGATGGTCACCCTGCTAGACAGGTAGGTGAGGTTACCAAGAGGTTGTTGCAACAGCTGCAGCTGTAAGAGGAAGCCAAGTTATGGGCTAGGGTGGGAAAATTCCCAATGCTGTGAGACTCTTCAACTCTACAGTTTAACTACAGGCACGTCCAAACTTCGGCCCTCCAGATGTTTTGGACCACAACTCCCAGAATTCCAAGCCTGTATTTTCCAATAGCAAAGGACTGGGGGAGTTGTGGCCCAAAACATCTGGAGGGCCGAAGTTTGGATGTGCCTGGTTTAACATATTCATATGGAGTATACTGTAGCTTCTTTTTATATATATATATATATATATATATAAGAAACCAAATATACAAATATTACACTATAAAAGTTTGCATATAAAAATTATATATATATATATATATATATATATATATATATATATATATATATATATATATATATATATATATATATATATATATATATATATATATATATATATATATATATATATATATATAAGCACATCCGATCTTGCTTGATTTCAGAAGCTAAGCAGGGTCGGCCCTGGTTAGTACTTGGATGGGAGACCACCAGGAAATACCAGGTGCTGTAGGCACCTGGAGTAGGAACTGGCAAGCCACTCCAGTACTCCTGCCAAGAAAACTCCATGGACATGGAGTCATGTAGAGTCAGTCACGACTGTAACGACACAACACACATAATTTTTATATGCAAACTTTTATAGTGTAATATTTATGTATTTGGTTTCTTATTTAATCTCTATTAGCTATTTTTTTTCCTCTGTCTCATTCGCTCTAACAGGGAAGTGCTACTGAGAAGCACAGGCACAAGTCTTTTTAAATAATATTCACACACACACCCTCAAAACTATTGTGGGCATGCCAAGGATCAAGCATGGGACATGTCGAACACATCTTCTGCTACTGAGTTACACAGTCTCTGCCTTCCCCCTGCCTTCCGATAAGGTCAGTCCAGCTCAGCTCCCCTTCTATTGTCCCCTGGATGGGTGGGACATTGTCATCCTCAGCAGAGGAAGAGGGACAGTGCCCTAGGGTCTGATACAAGCCCTACATGCCACATTCCTCCTCCTCCTCCTCCTCCTCTTCCTTCCAGCTCAACCCTCAACCGTAAACCGGAGGGTCTCCACTGCTTTCCAAGGCCGGAGCGAGCCAGCCTCAAAGCAGGAAGTGGGTGGGTTTTCTGAAATTAAAGAGGCTCGCATACCTAAACTGCTTGCTGGCCATTCTTGCACCAAACTCGGGCAAGCCTCTGCTCCCTCGCCGCCGCTGCCAGCACGGGCACCCCTGCTAAAGCACCGCCATGCCGGAGAGGCACGGTTTTCAGCTGCCTGGATTTCACGTCAGTCTCTAGAACCCCAGGCAAGCTGAATTTGCAAGACAAGTGGGGGGTGGGGTGGAAAGAGAGATAGGAAGGAAGGAAGGAAGGAAGGAAGGAAGGAAGGAAGGAAGGAAGGAAGGAAGGAAGGGTCACTTACAAGACCAGAGCAGAAGCTGAGCAGCATCTTGCATTACATAACCCAGAAGAGGGAGCAAGGGATGCATGGAAGCTGTCAGGCTTCATGGGAAGATCTAACCCCCCCCATCCACACCCTCCCGCTTCCACTGCCACCACTACTTTGCATCCTCTCCTCGGTGGCGGTCTCAGGGAGCCAGGAAGGGGGACAAGGGGAGCAGCTTCTGCAGCTGCAGAAGCCGCCTATCTGTTGCGAGGCCCGCAGCAAGGGAGCACTGAGGTGTGCGGGGGGGGGGGGTGTTCAGAAAGGATGAACTGCACAAGGCTGAGCTCCCTTGTAGTAAGCAGAGTAGCTGGCTGCCCCCTCTCCCTCTCTCCTCTCTTCCTCTCTCTCTCTCCTCTCTCTCCTCTCTCTCTCTCTCTTCCACCCTCTCTCCTCTCTCTCCTCTCTCTCCTCTCTTCCCCCTCTCTCCTCTCTCTCTCTCTCTCTTCCACCCTCTCTCCTCTCTCTCCTCTCTCTCCTCTTCCCCCTCGCCTCTCTCTCTCCTCTCCCCCTCTCTCTCCCCCGCTCTCTCCCCCTCCCCCTCTCTCCGTCTCCCCTCTCTCCCACTCTCTCTCTCTCCTCTCTCTCTCTCTCTCCACTCTCTCCTCTCCCCCCTCTGTCTCCCCTCTCTCTCCTCTCTTCCTCTCTCTCTCCCCTCTCTCTCTCTCCCCCCCACCAGAAGCCCAAATCTATTGGAGTAGACTTCCCAACAATCCCCCCCCCCCCGCGGCCAACTCCAAGCCATTCCTAAAATGCACAGGGTACAAAGGAGGCAGCTGCACCTGCCTGCCCTATAGAAGATCACTGCCAGCTGCGGGATGCAGGGAAAACAGCAGAATTAAGGCACGGGTTAACTTCCCCTCCTCTGCCCAGAGAACGAGACAGGAGCGTCGCTTTTTGGAAAAAAGAGAAAAGGAAGAACTGGACATTTTGAGCACGGAACACATAGAGGCGGAACATTTTTCTTTGGAGGTTTTTAAGCAGAGGCTGGATGGCCATCTGTCGGGAGGACTTGGATGGGGGGTTCCTGCATGGCAGGGGGTTGGACTGGATAGGCCTTGAGGTCTCTCCCAACTCTATGGTTCTTTCTATGATTTATAGGAAACGGGAGAAAACAGACCGACTGGGGAAAAGGGAGCTTTCTCATTTAAGATTTCCTCGGCATGCCTGCCCTAGGGTCCGAGACAAGAAGGACCACCATCACCCTCCCGGTGTTGGCTGGGGTGCTGGGAGATTCAATCCAATCTGTAACTTTGCTATACATTAATCATACATGTCCAGACTTCAGCTCTCCTGATGTTTTGGACCCAAACTCCCAGAATTCCAAGCCTGTATTTCCAATGGCAAAGGACTTTGGGAGTTGTGGTCCAAAACATCTGGAGGGCTGAAGTTTGGACATGCTTGCAGATTAGATGGTTCACAGACGGTGCTAACACAGGAAAGAGAGAGAGAGAGAGAATCAGCATGCATAAACGCAACACAAAGGACCCAATAACTATCTCAAAGGCAAAACACAGTAGGTAACAAACAAGGGGGGGGGAACAGACATAACAACAGCCAAGCCCAAACTACCCCCCCCCAATCCATCTCTGAAATGCACGATTTCTTCAAGATCTAGAAATCTCCTTGTGCTTAATTAAGACACTTTTTAAATTATGGTATGGGCAACTTAAGCAATAGAGCAAGATTTCATTCCTTTTCTTTTCATTCATTCATTCCATTCCACTCTGGCACCGGCTCTCCATTGATTTACTCATCCACCCAGCCTCCACAGCCAACGGACGATCGGCTGGTCGCCTACAGTTGACTTGCAGTCAACGTACAGTAATACCTCAGATAAAGAATGCCTCAGATAACAAATTTTTCGGATAACAAATGAAAATTTCCAGGTATAGGGCTGCCTCAGAGAGCAAATGTTCCCTATGGGCTGCCTCGGATAACAAAATGTTTCAAAATGCCTTGCAACAAATGTGTAACCTGCATGCATTGCAAGGGTGGAAGGAGTAAGAGCATTTTTTTCCAAGGTGTTCTGGAGCCATTCTGGACATGTTTTGCTGAGGGATATAGACCTTTCGAACTTGGTAAGATAGGGAGCTAGCTCTTATTAATCTTTGCATTGGTTATCTGCATTTTTGGCTGGAAGAGGCTGAGGTAGTATTGCTAGTTTCATTTCTCCGTGTTTGCCGTCTTTTTTCATTGCTCTGCAGGCAAAAACGGGCTGGATTTTTCTTCCTGCTTATGTTTGTTTGTTTGCATTTTTCCCCATTGTACTTTGGGTGGGAACAGGCTGGGGTAGTCTTGCTGGTTTCTCTTGTCCATGTTTTCACTGCACTGCAGGGGGATGTTCTGGCGGGTGTTCCAGCACTGCAAGCCTTTAAAGTGCATTTTATAAAGAGGTCTGGACCCCCTCCCCCAGCTTTTTTCGGACCTCCAGAACAGATTAATTGGTTTGCCATTCATTTCAATGGGAAACCATGTTTCGGATAACAAATTTTTCGGCTAACAAATTGCTTGTGAGACCCAATTAAATTCATTATCAGAGGTACCACTGTACTTTCTTTCCAAATGCCCCGGCACTGCAGGAAAGAAAGGGGAGGCAGGCTCCTTCCTTGCCTTGTATCTTCGAGCCATTTCAAAATTAAGTTTTGACTCACTCTAATTGGCAAGTAATTGAATTGCTCGTAAACAAACCAGAAAGAAAAAGAAAAGACAGGGCAGACAACACTCAAAGATTCACCCTCTAGTCAAAGAATAAAATGCCAAAATGCTGAGCAGAAGACAAGGTATTTGTTTAGTATGGAAAGAAGCACTCAGATGCTTATCTTACATGCAAGACCCAGGCTGGCTATTATGATGATGATGATGCCGGCTGGTCCCTAATCTAAAATCTGCTCACTCTTAATCGCATTGTCCCATAGACTTTCCAATAATGGTACTATCGCTTCCAACATTAAGCTCCTGGCTCCTGGCGGTTAGCTGAGCTGAAATCTTTTTCTATGCCTTTATTTAAATGGATATGCACCCTACGGCTCATGATGGTTTCCACTTCCAGAAAAGCACTTCCTTTTACATGAACCCTATTAAAAACCTGGCTACACTCTCAGCATCACCCCTTCCAAATACAATAATCCTGAATAATTTGGACATTGCCATGAGCTTCAATTTTATCTCAGCAATTCCTGCTACTGTGATGCACTATCCGTCTCATTCGAAAGCTGGACAGCTCAGTAGTTTACAGTCAGAGGGGTGTGTGTGTGTGTGTGTGTGTGTGTGTGTGTGTGTGTTGTGTTGTGTTGTGTTGTGTTGTGTTGTGTCGTTACAGTCGTGACTGACTCTACATGACCCCATGTCCATGAAGTTTTCTTGGCAGGAATACTGGAGTGGCTTGCCCGTTCCTACTCCAGGCGCCTACAGCACCTGGTATTCCCTGGTGGTCTCCCATCCAAGTACTAACCAGGGCCGACCCTGCTTAGCTTCCGAAATCTGTTGAGTTCAGATGTGCTTAGGGCAGGGATGGCGAACCTTTTTAGAGACCGACTGCCCAAACTGCAATTCAAAGCCCACTAATGTTTTTGTAAGGTGCCAATACAGTAATTTAACCTGTATACAGGTGGCTATGAAGGGGCGATGCCGGGTGCCCACAGAAAGGGCTCCGAGGGCCACCTTTGGCACCCATGCCATTGGTTCGCCATCACTGGCTTAGGGCATCTAGGTCAGTAGCTCAATTCTCCAGGCTGCCTCCAGAAAAGCCAGCCAGCCTGTGTAACCCTGGGCACGCTGCACAGCCCCAGGGTGTCCCCAGAAGGTGAGAATGGTACAAGCATTGGTTAAATAAGACTTGTTAGTCTTTAGGATGCCAAAGGACTGAGTAGCGGGGCTACCTAAAGCACACCCCTACGCCCAAACAGAGTTGACCTACTGGATCATGGGTTTGTGTGTGTGTGTGTGTGTGTGTGTGTGTGTGTGTGTGTGTGTGTGTGTGCTGCCTCGTTACAGCCGTGACCGACTCTTCGTGACCCCACGTCCATGGAGTTTTCTTGGCAGGAATACAAGAGTGGTTTGCCAGTTCCTACTCCAAGCGTGGAGTAGGATTCCCTGGTGGTCTCCAGCGTGCCCAAGGTTACACAGGCTGGCTAGTCTCTCTGGAGGCACCCTGGGGAACTGAACTCCAGTCCTAGATCCTCTAAACTAGGCATGTCCAAACGTTGGCCCTCCAGATGTTTTGGACCACAACTCCCACAGCCCTTTGCCATTGGCAATCTAAGCTTAGAATTCTGGCAGTGGTGGTCCAAAACATCAGGAGGGCCAAAGTTCGGACATGCCTGCCCTAAGCACATCCGATCTCACCTGATTTCAGAAGCTAACCAGGGTCAGCCCAGGTTAGTACTTGGATGGGAGACCACCAGGGAATACCGGGTGCTGTAGGCGCCTGGAGTAGGAACTGGCAAGCAACTCTAGTATTCCTGCCAAGAAAACTCCATGGACATGGAGTCACAAAGAGTCAGTCATGACTGTAACGACAACACACACATCCCAAGAATTCAACAAGAATGTCTTCATTCTAGTTTGCATGAATCAATGCAACAATAACTACACTTCCACCAGGAGTTTTCTTGCCCTTCTTGCTTTCCCCCAATCCATGCCTACCGAGCATGCTCAGTCCACCCCTGGGGGGTCCCAGAGGATCTCTTCCCAAAGTCCTACCATCAGATTTCTCCCTTTTCAAAATTTGTGCTACTTCTGCAAATCCTCACAGTTCCTTAATCCACCCATTGCTCATAGATACAGCATTTACATCCTCCTCTGTGTTAAGAGATTACCATGTTGGGATACATACGGCTCCCCATGCTGAAACAAGTTTGCTGAATTATGCAGAACTAGAATACTCATCTGCATAATGCATGCCATTTGCATAAGCAGGCCATTTGTAAAAACCGGGATGTCAAAAACAAAGCAAAACAGCACCACCAAGTTCCTGGGGTTAAAACAAATTACGTTTGCAAAAACCGCTCCGCATATGCAAATTGTCTATCAACAGGATGCCTTTAGATATCTTTATTGCTTTTTCCTTTTGGAGTCTCCGTGTGTGCAACACACACCCACACACTTATTTTGTTATTAACTCGACATCACTTTCGCGGACACGGGAATGGTCAAATCAACTAGAGCAGGCATGTCCAAACTTCGGCCCTGCTGATGTTTTGGACCACAACTCCCAGAATTCTAAGCTTAGACTGCCAATGACAAAGGACTGTGGGAGTTGTGGTCCAAAAACATCTGGAGGGCCGAAGTTTGGACTTGCCTGAACTAGAAGGACAGACACGGCAACTGTCCAGAAAGAATTAGGAACAAGCTTTGTGGCCCTTAGAACAATCACGTGCCAACATGTCAATTCTGACTTATGGAGACCCCTCTTGAGTTTTCCAGGTAAAGAATATACAGAAGTGGTTGACCGCTCCCTTCTTCGGGGTGGGGGGGCACCCTAGGGCTGGGCAGTTTGCCAAAGGCCACCCAGGTGGGCTCTACTGGCAGGAGACACCACGGGGAATTGAACTTGCAAATTTTGGTTCTGCAGCCTAAACCACCGAGCTTTCCAGTCTGCTTTGTGGTCCTTAAAATGACACAAATTTAACAGTTGGGGATGTCTTTTATTGGACTGCTTAGGACAGGCATGTCCAAACTTCGGTCCTCCTGATGTTTTGGACCACAACTCCCAGAATTCTAAGCTTAGATTGCCAATGGCAAAGGACTGTGGGAGTTGCTGTCCAAAACATCGGGAGGGCCGAAGTTTGGACATGCCTAGCTTAGGACAATGGATCTCAACCTGTGGGTCCCCTGATGTTCCTGGACTGCAACTCCCAGAAGCCTCCACCACTCGCTGTGCTGGAAGGGGTTTCTGGGAGTTGCAGTTCAGGAACATCTGGGGACCTACAGGTTGAGAACCACTGGCTTAGGATATCAAACGAATTGCAAGCTTTCGTGGAGAAGATTCCCCTTCATCTGGCCAAGACCCAGCACTTCATAAGCAGAGCAGGAAACAAAAATGGAGGCAAGAGTCCAAAAACATTTGCTAAATAGCTGAGCCATGTCTGTCTGGAGGGGTGATTTTTCAAGCTCAGATTGCAAACCTCATCTAGGAAGTGTGGACCGTAACACCAGCCCTCGCAGCATGGCAGGAAATTTTAGACCTTGCTCTGAAGACCCGGAAGTTTGCATTTGTACAGCAATTGTGAAATTGACAGGAACCCTAACTAACTAGTTCATCACTCAAGCCCTCTCGGACAGAAAGATGCTGCAGGAATGCTTTACACCAGGCATGTCCAAAGTCAGGCCTGGGGGCCGAATGCAGCCCGTTTTCAAATTTTGAGTGGCCCACGGCCTCTTCTCCCGGCCACCTCAGCCTGTCCAGCATCCTCGCCAGCTGGTCCCTCCCCAAACAGGATGGAGGTGTCAGCTTGCAGTTTTATGGTTTGCCTGCCCTTCCTGCCTCTGTCCACCCCCACAGCCGCCTGCACAACTTACCCCCCCCCCCGGTTCTGTTGCTACATCGTCCTCCCCACCTCCTTGCATGTTATACAGACTTGTCCAAAGTCCAGCCCGGGGGCCAAATGCGGCGGAATGGTCGGTCCCCACACATTTTCACCTCACCAAATCTGGCCCCTCTTTGCAAAAAGTTTGGACACCCCTGCTTTGCACAAATAGGTGACATCTCTGCAACCTGCACACATGTTCAGTCAGATATCATGCCCAATCGTTCTGAAAATCTCATGTCCAGCTCTGATGACCTTGAGCTGCAGGAGCAGAATGGAAAGGTCAGGTCTGGCCCCAGGGCCTAAGAGTCTTCTGGACCACAAAATGCCTGCGAGATACAAGGACTATAGGTGTGATTAGCCAGTGAGTCCCATATTCTTGCATATTATTTATTCTCCAACATCAGGGGCAGCACGCCCCTTTACATACCAGCTGCTAAGAAACAGAAGCAGCAAGCTGTTATAGGGCCCCCATATTCTGCTTCAGCTGATATTCCAGAGGCATCTAGCTAGAAGACTTCTGGGAGTTGCAGTCCAGGAACATCTGGGGACCCACAGGTTGAGAACCACTGGTTTAGACACTGTGAGAAAGAAGACCTGGATTTGGTAGCCTCCTGGTCTGATCCAGTATTTATTTATTTATTTATTTATTTATTTATTTATTTATTTATTTATTTATTTATTTATTGCATTTTTATACCGCTCCCATTTCCCGAAGGGAACTCTGGGCAGTTCACACAAAAAGGTTAAAAGCAAGAACATCTGTAAAAATATAAGAGGTATTTGACAAGTGGCATAAAACTTGACAATAAGAAAGAAAAGAAACACCTTGGTAAAACCCTAGCGATCGCCAAAGGCATCCCTGAACAGCCAGGTTTTAAGGGCTTTCTTAAAGGATGCCAGTGAGGGAGCCTGGCGCATCTCGCTGGGAAGTTTAGTCCACAACTCTGGGCCGGCCACCGAGAAGGCTCGTTTATGGGTTACTACCCTACGGGCCTCTCTAGGTGTAGCCACCTGAAGCGAGAGAGCCACGGAGGATCGGGTAGGTCGGGCCAGCTCTGATCGTAGGGAGATACACTCTGCCAGATAATCAGGACTCAGGCCATGGAGGGTTTTGTAAACTAAAACCAATACCTTGAACCTTATTCGGGAGGCAACGGGCAACGGGCAACCAGTGCAGACGAGCCAGGATGGGGGTGATGTGGTCAAACCTGCCCGCACCAACCACCAACTTGGCCGTCGCGTTCTGGACCCGCTGCAGTCGCCGAACAAGGTTCAAGCAGGCCTCCTCCTCTCCTGGTCAACTATAGCCCAATGATTTTCTTTTTCAGTGAACCACTGGGCACTTGGTTTGCTTGTTCTCAAATTCTCAGTCACAAATGGTTTCCATTTTAGGTGCATAATACGGCTTCCTTTTTTAAACTAGCCTTCATTGAGCAAATGGAAGAGTAGGTGACATTTTTCATTGGTGCGCTAAAAATAAAACAAATAGCAAGCTTTTGTGGGTGAAACCCACTTCCTCAAGGCTCTCTAAGTGCACGCCCTTCATGGATGGTGCAAAACAAAACTAGTCCAGAAACTGATGTTACAGCTCTGGCAGAGATGGTCAGCTCTTCTTATTGTCTCTGTAGCGCGGTTTGGAATTTTTACATCCAGGCCCTTGAGACCACGTGGCTGCCAATTATCCAGTGATCAGCCCAATTGCCACCGGTCCCATCACCTCCTGGCAAATAGAAGGGGAAGAAATGGAGGCAATGACAGAGTTTATTTTCTTGGGCTCCTTGATCATTGCAGATGGTGACTGCAGCAACGAAATAAAAAGAAACCTGCTTCTTGGGAAGAAAGCAATGGCAAACCTAGATAGCATCCTAAAGAGCAGAGACATCACTTTGCCAACTAAGGTCAGGATAGTCAAAGCTATGGTTTTTCCAGTAGTGATGTATGGATGTGAAAGCTGGACTATAAAGAAGGCTGATCACCGAGAGTTGATGCTTTTGAGCTGTGGTGCTGGAGGAGAGTCTTGAGAGTCCCCTGGACTGCAAGGAGATCAAACCTATCCATCCTGAAAGAAATCAACCCCGAATGTTCACTAATAAGACCTACCAATGCTCCTCATGTCTGATTCCGCCTTGATCAAAGCATATCATGTACTGTAGTTTGGTCAGTTTGCTATTTTAGGTAGTTCCTGCTTTCAACTTTGAGCTACACTTCAAAAGCCTACAGCAAGCATGTCCAAACTTCAGCCCTCTTGATGTTTTGGACCACATCTCCCAGAATTCTAAGCCAATGGCAAAGGACTGTGGGAGTTGCGGTCCAAAACATCTGGAGGGCCAAATTTTGGACATGCCTGGCCTACAGAATACCTGGCGGACATACACCAGCAAATGAGAGCATCAATTCCAAAGCACAGGTCCACCTTAGAACTTGGGATCATTTTCCCATAAGGAGACCTAAGAGGAGAACCTATATGGGTTCAACCTACCAATCTATCTTTACCTAGCATTCTATGAGCCCATGGCGCTCAACTTCTCATTTTGCAGACAGTGTAAAAATCTTTGGGAGTCTCCGCAATCCACTTAATATACTTTTGTGCTGCTGACTTACCAATCAAAGCACAGACATTCCTGGGAGCGCAATCAGACAGTGATAAAGGATTGCATTTGATCACTTTGGAAGCATCACTTCACTGGAAGCGATCTTAGCTAAAATGGCCCTTCCATATATACAGGAATCGCTTCAATACACCTGCAAAAAATAATAATAATAAAGACTACTCTGTGCCACTGGACCAAAAGCATCTGACTTGGGCAACAGAGCGGGATTGGGCCAATTCACGATACCCTGTACATTGTCTGATTATTGGAAAATAACTCAGACCAGGACACAAGCCGTCCAAAGTGTGAGCTATTTCTCTGTCTGGTCGCGCTTTCTCTTTTCTAATTTCACTGTCAAAAACAACACAATATTATAAAACTCGCAGATTCTAGGCCCAGGGGGGACACCAAGAAGCATTCCTAAAGCGGGTAAGCTTTTAGTCAACAAGATTGGTGCCCAATTACGAAAATCGTACCTTCTAGGGTAGGGTGTTGTTAGTCTCCTTGCTTGTGCCCAGAGGGCCCCTGACAGTTGTGCAGTTCTAAAAGCATGATGATGATCATCATCATCATCATCATCACCATCACCATCATCACCACCACCACCACCACCACCACCACCTGGTCAAGGTGGTTTGGCTCTTCCTCAACAGAAACAACGTTCGCCAAACGTTCGCCACTACTAGTAATGCTAGTAAAAACTCTTCTCTTTCGGGAGGCGTTTGGTGACTAAAGTTTTTTTTTCCTTCCCGCCATCTGTAATTGTAATTGTAACTGTAACTGTAATTGTAATTGTAATTTTGTTGTTTTTATTGCTTAGCCGGCTATCGGGCTTAAACTATTTAATTGTGTTATTTAACTGTGCTATTTAACTCCTGTTTTTGATATGTTGTAAACCGTCCGGAGTTCCTTTGGGAAGGCGGGCGGTATATAAGTCTAATAAATAAATAAATAATAAATAAATAAACAAGTGTAATCAAATGCCTGGCTTAAGTATGAACATGTTTCATCGTTCCATAACCTTTTTGTAGGCTGACTAATAAAGCCAGCGGTTTATGCAAGCCAGCTCCACACCTTATATACTGAGTGGCAGGAGCTCTACAGGTCATCAGGCCATTCAAAATATCACCCCCCCACCCCCACCCCCCCCACCCTTCTTTTTCAGGCGGAGCTGTCAGGGATTAAATGTGGGACCGTCTGCATGAAAAAAAGACACGCTCCGTCCACCAACGAAGGACTCTTCCACAGCGAACGCGGAAACCTAAGCTGTAGCTCTCTGACAAAGTTGTACGGGACGCAAATGTTTCGCACCCCTGGGAGCTCAAACCTGCACAGCAAGCAAACCGAAACACTGCATCCATTTGCATAATCGGTACAGAGGCATTTTGGTCTCACCTGCGATCTTCTCCTCCCCCCCCCCCCGTTTCTCTCTCACACACAAAAACTCATGTAACTCCCTTCGCCAAACCTAAAGGCAACTTCGTAGTATTCTTACTGACCCTGTGAACTCATGGACAGCAACAATTTCCAGATTATTTTTTTTTAAAATGTAATAATGCACACACATACGTTCTTAGTGGAACAAGTGGCCAGGAATGCAAAGTTTCTCTAGATATTCCAGTTGCGGGTCTGTCTGTTTAATAAGAACGTACAGTGGTCCCCCGCCCTTTCGCGGTTCATATATTGCGGTCCCGCTATATCGCGGAATCGCAGTATATGAAAAAAGGCCCCCTAGGGTAAGGGGGGAAAGTCCTGTTTCAAGCCTCCCATACTTACCCCAGGACTGGAGCTGCCCCGAACAGGCCTGTGAGGGCCTTCCTGGGCCTTCTGGAGGCCCCAAAAGGGCTTCCCTGCAAACCGGAAGTGACTTCCGGATCGCTGAAAATCATTTCTGAGGCCTCCGAGAGCCTTTCTAGGCCTGTTGGAGGCCTCAGAAATTATTTCCAGTTTAGCAGAAAGTACAAAATCCCCCAGCTTAGGCTCCAAGCCCCAGGCCTGACTCGACCTGCATCCGCATATCGCGGATTTTCAATTATCGCGGGTTAGGTCAGGTCCCTCACCCCAGCAATAGGCGGGGGGGGGGGGGTCACTGTATTTTAATCCTTGGTCAAGGAGATCTTTTCCATTTGGCCCTCACAAGTATCCCCCCAGTTTTCTATGCCAGAATTTGGGCAACATTTCAATGAGTTCAAGGCAAAAACCACATCCAAGCTCTGTCCAGCATCTCTGCTAACTTTATACTTTCCTGGCCATCCTTTTAACTAATAATGGCCATGAAACGGCCTCCTTCTCAGCTTCTTGCCAGTCCTCCCATAAAGCTTGTTTGCAGGCGTCAGACGTCTTCGGAGCCATGCAAATCTCTGGAGGGGCCCAACAAACATTTATTTATTTATTTATTTATTTATTTATTTATTTATTTATTTATTTATTTATTAAATTTATACCCCGCCCATCTTCCCTACGGGAACTCTGGGCGGCTTACAAAACTAATAGCGCACAAGAATACAATTCACAAGGTTAAATAGCAAAATTAAAACGATAAAATGCAAGCATAAAATTACAAACACCCTTACAATAGCACTCATCACTCGTGACCTCGAACGGTAGGGAGAACGAACTGGTGGGCAGATGGCGGGGGGGGGGGGGGAGAGAAAGAAAAAAAATGACTAAGAAGGGGCACCACCACCACCACCACCGAGTTGATTGCTATTCAAATCAATTTCTGTTCAGACCTCAGGGTCAAGCCATGAGGCCTTTCCACTGGCGGCCCCATTCACAAGCACTGCTAAGGACGAAAGGGACGATAATCTCCCATACAGTCTTCTTTTTCCGAGTATAAGGCTATATTTTTGGTCTCAAAATTGTTAGACAAAAAATTCAGGGCCATCTTATACCCGGGAGCAAGCCTGGGGAAGAGCTGTGCGGTCGTGAAACTGTAATTTAGGGTGGGAAAAGTGGGGGCCGTCTAACACATGGGGGTGTCTTTTATACATGGGGGTCTTAGATAAAGATACAGTGGTCCCCGGCCTTTTGCAGTTCATATACTGCAGTCCTGCGATACTTCTGAGCACTTGACTCCGTTGCTTTAAAGACCTGCCAGACCCAACCTGCATCCACATATTGCATTTTCAATGATTGCGGGTCGGGTTGGTCCCTAACTCCTACGATAGACAGGGGGTTACTGGATAGATAGATAGATAGATAGATAGGAGATAGATAGATAGATAGATAGATAGATAGATAGATAGATAGATAGATAGATAGATAGGAAGGAAGGAAGGAAGGAAGGAAGGAAGGAAGGAAGGAAGGAAGGAAGGAAGGAAGGAAGGAAGGAAGGAAGGAATGAGATAGATAGATAGATAGATAGATAGATAGATAGATAGATAGATAGATAGATAGATAGATAGATAGATAGATAGATAGATAGATAGATAGGAAGGAAGGAAGGAAGGAAGGAAGGAAGGAAGGAAGGAAGGAAGTGAGATAGATAGATAGATAGATAGATAGATAGATAGATAGATAGATAGATAGATAGATAGATAGATAGATAGATAGATAGATAGATAGATAGATAGATAGACAGATAGATAGATAGATAGATAGATAGGAAGGAAGGAAGGAAGGAAGGAAGGAAGGAAGGAAGGAAGGAAGGAAGGAAGTGAGATAGATAGATAGATAGATAGATAGATAGATAGATAGATAGATAGATAGATAGATAGATAGATAGATAGATAGATAGATAGATAGATAGATAGATAGATAGATAGGAAGGAAGGAAGGAAGGAAGGAAGGAAGTGAGATAGATAGATAGATAGATAGATAGATAGATAGATAGATAGATAGATAGATAGATAGATAGATAGATAGATAGATAGATAGATAGATAGATAGAGGCCAGGACTGCCTCATCTCTGTTGTCCTTCTGGAAACAGGCAAAGACCTTTCTCTTCAGGCAAGCTTTCCCTGAATGATGGACTACCATGTGTATTTTATATGATTGTATGGGTTCACCTAGACTTTGTGTTTATCACTACTCATAACCGTATTGCTGTCTATTAATGCTGTAAGATGTCCTACAATTCCTTGTTCTCAAATACTTGAACATGTCTTAATTGTACTGGACTGTGTATTATCCCTCATTACTGTAAGCTGCCTTGGGTCCTTTCCCAAGGAGAAAGGCGGGGTAAAAATACTCTAAAAAAATAAATAAATAAAAATAAATAAATCTACAGGGCAGGCATTTCTGCCACCATCCTTCCCGCCTGGTCCAACCACTCTAACATGGGAAAGCAGATGGAAAATACTGTACTGATCGGGACCAGGGGAAGAGGAAAGAGCTTAACCCCACCCTGAAAGCAGCTGAGTCCATTAAGCCACCTCGCGTCCACTTTTAAGCCGGGCTTGGGTTCCCGACCCCAGCCCAAACAATTAGCTTGCTCCATGCCAGGAACTGGTGTAATGGCCTCCCTTCATTTGGCTCCTAGCAATAGAAGCCGGGAACAAAGCCCTGTGTCGCCTCCAATAACTCAGCAGGCTACAAACAAAGGCTTTCCACCGAGGGTATAAAACTAACATCACAAGTGCGGAGTACTAAAAATGCTGTTTTAAACAGAAACGGCCCAGGCTGTTGCCTAGCTGCTGACAGCCGGTTCGAATCCGCTAAGAGTGAGTGACGTGCTTTACTGAACCTTGATTACATCGAGAGCAATTACGGCACACAGACACAACTCAGGCAAATTACAGATCCCTTGTTTTTATCTCCGGGATAGCATTAGATGCAATTAAGCCGAACCCGAAGGGGCGGTGAAGGGCCTCATTTCAGAGGTGCTACAAAACCGCACCTTCCACAAATTTCAGGCAAAACTCAAAGAAAAACAAAACAAAACAAAAGACACATTAAAAACATAAGAACATAAGAAGAGCCATGCTGGAACAGGCCAACGGCTAACTTTCATATTTTAATGTAACGTTTTGGGGACTACATGTCCACTTCTTCAGACATATAGCCGCAGAATGAGGTGTGCAATATAATATGGGATGGGATATCGTGTATGAGAGGTATATCCCAGGCATGTCCAAACTTCGGCCCTCCTGAAGTTTTGGACCACAACTCCCAGAATTCTAAGCTTAGTTTGCCATTGACAAAGGACTGTGGGAGTTGTGGTCCAAAACATCTGGAGGGCTGAAGTTTGGACATACCTGGTATGTTCCATCCCATATCATATTGCACAGCTCATTCTGCTGCTATATGTCTGAAGAAGTGGATGAGTAGTCCACGAAATGTTACATGAAAATATGAAAGTTCGTCTTTAAAGTGTGACATGTTTTTTTGTCTGTTTGTTTTGTTTTGTTTTGTTTTTCTTTGTTTTTTTCCTGAAATTCTTGAAAAGACTAACACAGCTACCCTCTCTGAAGCTTCCATAAAGAGAACCTCAGAGCACAGGAAAGGTGGTGTGTGGGGGGGGGTTATCTCAACAGGCAAGGAAGCACACCTCAAAATGAACAGGACGGATTCAAGACATTTGCGTGGGAGCCCGTTCTGTCGCGGTAGGCAAGCTTTAATGAGCCCGTCCCCATCTGGGCATGTATAAAATCCGCAACTCTCCTGTTGCCCGGTCATCCTGGCAAGTGGCTGATGAGAGATGTAGTAGCCCAATGAGAGATGGGCCTGCGGAACTCCCTGCCACCAGAGGCCAGGGTGGCCACCAACATGAACACCTTTACAGGGAATGAGGCAAATGCCTCAATGACACCTAGTCAGGCGGGCTCTAGATCACCTCTGTGATCAGGGGGAGTAGACCTCTGCTAACCAGATCCCGGAAAAGCAGAGCTGCACCAGAATGTTCATCTGTGCTCCTGTTCCGCTTGGGGGGGGGAGGGATGATTTCCATGGGCCAAGGGTTAGGACGTCCTGAACTCAGTGCTGGACTAGGTGGGGTGTTGGTCTTTTCTCCAGAAGAGCTGTCTTACAATCTCGCACCTGGAACATCCTAGATGCCTCTCTACCTACAGCACAGCAACACCAACTGACTCCTCCCTGGAAAACATTTTAACAGAAGTGGCTGCCCATCCCTGCAGCAGACCACAACAGTGGATGGGAATTCCAAGATCACCCACCCTACCCCACCCCAGAATTTTATTTATTTATTTATTTATTTATTTATTTATTTATTTGACTTTTATACTGCCCATCTAGACCTAAGGCTACTCTGGGCGGTTTACGACATGTGATAACATAACAAGTAAACAAAGGAATACATTTTAAAAACCAAAATACAAGGTACGTAATAAAATAAATCTGGAAGTTGAGTCATGGCTACTGGACTTCTTTTTTGAGAGACAGAAACGTTTCATTTGTTCATCCAAACAGCTTCATCGGTCAGACCAACGAAGCTGTTTGCATGAACAGCGAAACGTTTCTATCTCTCAAAAAAAAAAAAAAAAAGAAGAAGAAGAAGAAGAAGTCCAGTAGCCATGACTCAACTTCCAGATAAACTCACCTGGATGACTGAGCATCTTCACAGACATAATAAAATAAAGTATACATAAATCAACAAAAAACTAAAATGAAGCTGAAATGAAGCTAAAAATGGCAAGAGACTGATAAGGGGGGGGGGAGAGAAGAGAAGAAAAGTGGTTAAAAAAAATAGTGCCTTGCTAAATGTTTGAAGAATCAGGGAAGGCCGTTCTATACAACCAGGTCTTCAATAGTTTTTAAAAAAAAGTTTGAAGCGAGGGTGCCAGCTGAATTTCAGGGGGGTAGATGGTTCCATCACTTGGGAGCAACCACCGAGAAGGCCCTACTCCTTGTGACAACTTTTCCGGGACTTCTTGGGAGGAGCCGCTCTGTCAGATACTGAAGTCCCAACCCACACGGTCTCTCCCGTCAACGCAACGTCCTACGGCCTTCAAAACTCCATCCAAGGGGTTTCCCCGACAAGGAAGAGCCTCGCTTGTTATTTGCAGCTTCCTGTCCTTCCACGACACCATTGTTCTGGTCAGCCAGCAGCAGCTGAACAACAGAGAGAGAGAGAGAGAGAGAGAGAGAGGAGGGCGGCACAGATCCGGCGCTTGTGTGCCGCCGCTCGGCCTCCATATGACCGGCCGATGGTGGCTAGGAGAGAAAGGGAAAGGACCCAGTGGACGCATCAATAGCTTTCTTGTCTTCCTGCCATGTGGATCGGAAAAAGGCCGTGGGTGCGCACTGTAGCGCCACTGTCTGCCCACACGGGGGGTAGGTGGCGGCAGCGGCGGTGGCGGCAGCCACCCGCCTGCCTGGGTTTTCCATCCTGCTTGCCCTGAGTGTGACAATCAGCCAAGCAAAACCAACACAACCGTGTTGCAGCACCTTAAAACACTAACAGGTTGGTGTCGGCACAAGCATTCCCAGATGATCAGGCACTTCCTCGGACACAGGGCGCATGACAGTTGGGTCCCAGGTTTATATGCGCAGAGTACATGGTGGAAGGGAAGGGACGATGAGGAGGAAAGGCCATAAGAAGAACCATAAGAACATAAGAAGAACCCTGCTGGATCAGGCCAACGGCCCATCTAGTCCAGCTTCCTGTATCTCACAGGGGCCCCACCAAATGTGCCCGGGGAGTGCACGAGACTAGATCTCTGTCTCCTGATACCACTCCCCTGCATCTGGCCCTTTTAAGGACCCCAGTTTTAAGCCTGGAGATGACACCTCTCCATCATGGTTTGTCACCTGGGATGGACTTTTCCTCCAGGAATTGGTCCAATCCCCTTTTGAAGGCATCCAGGCCAGATGCCATCCCCACACCCTGTGGCAGGGAGTTCCACAGACTAACAACACGCTGGGTTAAAAAAATATATTTTCTTTTGTCTGTTCTTACTCTGCCAGCCCTCAGTTTGAGTGTATGTCCCGTGGTTCTGGTATTTTGTGAGAGGGAGAAGAGCGTCCCTCTATCCCCATGCCCTGCATTATTTTGTATGTTTCAATCATATCAAATCCCCCCCAACACTTCACAAGAAGTCAACAAACACCATTCCTGTTTCTTAATTTTAAATTATATCAAGGACCCCCCCAAAGTGCACAGAGTGTGTAAGCAAACATGCCATCTCACCAACCTCATCCAGGCAGATGGGGGGGGGGGCTCCCCAGCTCTGATTTGTTTTTTAAAAAAGAGATAATCTTAGGCCTTCTGTAGTCTCTTAAGAACCCGGAGAGGAGGAAAGGTGTTCCTTTTAAACCACACTAACTACCCGGAACTGCTTAAGGGAAGATGCCTCCATTCCAAGCAAAAAGAAGGCAAGGCTAATTAAGACACACCCACACCCAAATCAACAAACAACCTCACAACTTTAAAGGCAGCTTTAGCAGAAAGAACAGCCTGGCTGAAGGGCTCATCAAGCATCAAGGTTGGTCCACAAAAGCCTTGGATTCAAATCCTCCCTAGGCCACACGGCGCTCACCTCCCTTCAAAGCTCTGATGGGGTCGTCAGAACTCAGAAGCCACAGAACCACCACAAGGCAACAGCGCCTAGCGGTTAGAGAAAGGGCCCCTTTGAACCAGCGCCCAATTACAACATTCCACCCCCCCTCCAGCTGTCGGATCCCCGCAAGCCGAGGTCAAAAGGCAACTCCTTTGCAACAATAACAACCGCCTGCTTTCGGACGTTACCGGAAGACAACCCGTGTCCGCTCCAACGCCCTGCGCGGACACACCGCTTTCGACGCCCTCCTCCACCCCGTCGCGTTTTGTGCACGGAAGAAAAGACCAGAAGGGAAGTCCCAGGCCTAGATCGAGAACGAGGCAGCCCAACCCTTCTCCCCCGGGGGCCTAAAACGCAAAACCCGAAGGGTCCATTTCCTCCCGGAGCCGTCTAGGGGTCCCTCGGGACCGCGCATAGAAGGGAACGCGGAAAAACCAGCCCTGGGGGTGGGGTGGGGGGTCAGCTATCCGTCCCCGGCAGCCTCTCCTAAGGCGGCTTTTCATGGATCTCTTATTCTGGGGGGGGGGGGGGGAATCTTTCCGGAGCGACCACCCGTTTCCAAGCAGGGCAGGGCAGGGCAGGGCAGGGCAAGGCAGGGAAGGCACCCTGAGCGCTCCCTTGACCCGTGTTCAGAGCAACGTGGGCACGCGCCCACTTGGGAGACCCGTCCTTGCAATGGATTTGGCGCGGGAGGTGGAGTTGGGGCGGGGGGGGGCGATCTCGGTTTGGGAAGGGGGGGGAGTGTTCTTACCTCTTACCAGGCTCTGCTCCGCCTCCGGCTTCCCCACCCGGACTGGAGGAGGTAAGGCAGGACCCCCCCCCCACTCACACTCCGGGGTCTTCGGAGGGGTAGTGGTGCTGGTGGTGATCTCGACGAGGTGCTGCGTTATTCCATGCAGAGTTTGGGTGGAAGGGAGGGAGGGAGGGCAGACAGGGGTGGGGTGGGGTGGGGTGGGGGTGGGAAGGGTGCCCCCTCCCCGAGATTCAGACCAAAAAGGTACAAAGGGGTGGGGGAAGGGGTGGGGGTGGGGGAAAGGGGGAGGGAATCTGCGCCCGAGCGGCAGAAGCAGCGGGGCAGCAGAGTGCGGGGGGGGGGCGGGGGGGCGATCAAAGGAAAAGAGAGGGGGGGCGGGGAAGGGAGGAAACAATGTATCCGCCGCCGCCGCGAAGATTCCAATTTCGAACGCGGCCGGCTTCCTTTTGGAACGCTGGCGCCGCCCGCGTTCTAAGCCTCCCCCGGGGGCGGAAAGGGGCGATTGGATCGCGGGCAGGCTCGGCTCCGGAGGCCCCGGCGCGGTTCTCCAGCTCAGGAGGCGCACTCTTCTTTCCTTCTCCTCCGCGGCTTGCCTTCCCCGATCTCGTTCTTTTCTTTGCCCACCCCACCCCCAACCCGACCCAGCCCCAACGTTAGCGGCCACTTCTCGCAGGGCCTGCTGGCGGAAAAAAAAAAGAAGAAGAAAAGAAAAAACGAAAAAAAAAAGGAAGCGAAGCCCGGAGCGGGGGTCCGACGGCGCCTGCGCCGCTCCGGCTGGTCTCGATCGCTCGCTTTTTTTGCGGCGAGCCCTGGCCTTCCCCTCCCTTTCCGCCGCTGCTTTCCCCGCCCGAACGGTGGGGCGCCCCAGTCGGGCGGAGAAAGGGCGCCACCTATCGGGTACCCTCGGAAGGGAAGCTCTCTCTGAGTTCCTCGGGACGCCTCTTTTTTAGAGAGTGATGATGGCTCATAAGAGCATAAGAAGAGCCCTGCTGGATCAGTCCAAAGGCCCATCTAGTCCAGCTTCCTGTATCTCACAGTGGCCCCACCAAATGCGTCCGGGAGTGCACGAGACTAGATCTCTGTCTCCTGATACCCCTCCCCTACATCTGTCATGTAATAAGGCCTGATTCATGCGTCTATTGGAATGTATATTTGATTGTTCTTTTTTTACGATTTTATTTTTTGGTTTTAGGTCTTTGTCCTTAAGTTTATTTATTTATTTATTTATTTATTTATTTATTTATTTGTTTTTGTTGTTGTTTATTAACCACACAGCTAACTACGCTGGATTTTTTAGAGTATTTTTAGCCCGCCTTTCTCCTTGGAAAAGGACCCAAGGCGGCTTACAGTAATGAGGGATAATATACAGTCCAGTACAATTAAGACATATTCAAGTATTATTATTGTTTATTAACCACACAGCTAACTACGCTGGATTTTGTAATGCAGATCACTAGCCGAACGCTTCCCAAGCGTTTAGGACTATGTGATGTATCGGCAAATTATGCAAGCAGATCCCAGTAAGGCGGCTTTCTACAGCTGACTGATGATGACTTTGTCAACTCCAATTTCTTCTAAATACTTATTATTATTATTAATGACACAACAACAACAACAGTGAAACTCGGGGACAGTCCTGAAAAAGCAGGAACAGTCCAACAGTAATGGACTTTCCACCACCTCTCTGTGTCTTTCCTCCTCAAAAACCAACAAATGGGAACTTGTGACACAGCAGGAGCGTAGCCACCTGTGAAAGAAGTGGGTGTGTTCTGCTTCCAGAAGGAGAGTGAAAGAAAGTGAATATGTGGGCGGGTGTGTACGCGTGCGTTTGAAGCCGCTAATGAAAACACAAACGCCTTCTAACCGGCTGCAGCAGCAGTTTGATGTGGGTGAAGGTGTGTGGGCTTGTGATCATCAGGATAGATAATCAGTGCAGCGGCCCAGAAAAACATGAGCGGGATGTGATATTTTGCTGACGGTAGTGGTGTGATGTCTCTGAAAGGTTCTAGGCAACAGAAGAAAGAAAAGAAGAAGAAAACAGCCAAACTAGATGTGACACTGGGTATTGCAATTAATAGTTTGGTGCATGTTTTTTAAAAAAATCTAGTGAAAACCAGTTCTAATAAATGATCGATTGAGAGGCTTCAACCCTTTATCTTCTACTCCACACCCGATCTGGAGCCTGCCTTTGCATCCGGTGTCTTCTGTTGTTGTTCAGTCGTTCAGTCGTGTCCGACTCTTCGTGACCCCATGGACTAGAGCTCGCCAGGCCTTCCAATCTTCCACTGCCTCCCGGAGTTTGGTCAAATCCATATTGGTTGCATCGATGACACCGTCCAACCGTCTAATTCTCTGCCATCCTCTTTTTCTTTTGCCTTCAATCTTTCCCAACATCAGGGACTTTTCCAAGGACTCCTCTCTCCTCATGAGATGGCCAAAGTACTGTATCCTCAGCTTCAAAATCTGTCCTTCCAGTGAACATTTGGGGTTGATTTCTTTCAGGGTGGATAGGTTTGATCTCCTTGCAGTCCAGGGGACTCTCAAGACTCTCCTCCAGCACCACAGCTCAAAAGCATCAATTCTGCGGCTATCAGCCTTCTTTATAGTCCAGCTTTCACTTCCATACATCACAACTGGAAAAAAACATAGCTTTGACTATCCTGACCTTAGTTGGCAAAGTGATGTCTCTGCTCTTTAGGATGCTATCTAGGTTTGTCTTCTATAGGCATTCAAATGGCAACTCCTGTCCTCAGAGGAAAACTTTACTCTAAAAGCAAACAGAAGATGTGGGGAGTGAGACACCCTTGTGTATTTGCTTGGTCCCTCTTCTGAGCAGAAGATAAAGGCATAATAACTCCAGGTGGAACAGTGCTCCCCTCAGATATTTTCCCTTTTTATTTTAATATTTTTGAAGAAAAATTTAATGTAAGCTAATGCTATGGATATGCTTTTATTGGATCTATATTTCATATACAAAAACTACCAAACAAACTAGTCACTTCAAAAAGGAAAAATGCATAATCAGAAAGTATGCAGTTAGAGAAATTTTTTGCCACATTCTCTGGCCTTTTTTTTTGCCACATTCTCTGACCTTTTTTTTTTTTTTTGCTATCTAGCAGGAATACTTTGATATCCAAAAAGTCAATTTTAATTTTTTAAAAAGCGCCTCCTCCCTTGTCTGAAAAATGCAAAGAATTGTGAACACATTCTGACATTCCTTGATCATTGACTGCCCTCTCTTGGTTGCTCCTTCAACTTCCGAAGCACCATTAGCTCGCTTCTCATGTGGATGAAGATGCACAGACATCAGGCTTCCCAGTACGTGGTAAGTTCTTTCCTCTGCACCAGTAATGTTTCCCAATGTATGTGTACAGGCAATTTTGAACTCTGCATGTCCCTTAAGAACAAGCTGATGGCCTGTGTGGTTCCCTCTTCTCTTCACAAAAGCAATTTGAGCATCCCCAAGTCAATGGGTGGATAGTTGTTGAGTTTTTTCGGGCTGTTTGGCCGTGTTCTGGAACTTTTTCTTCCTGACGTTTCGCCAGACTCTGTGGCTGGCATCTTCAGAGGGCAAGGAGCTCAGGGAACTAGGAGTTTTCTCTGTGCTCTGGGATATAGAGCATATACGTCAGGAAGAAAACCTTCCAGAACATGGCCAAACAGCCTGGAAAACTTACAACAGCTATCAGATCCCGGCTGTGAAAGCCTTTGTGAATACATACAATGGGTGGATTTCATTCCAAGCAGTGAGGTGGGGTGGTTGAGGGAACTGAAGTCCACTTCAGGTATTAATAAATCAGGTGGGGTAAAGCAGTTTGGGGCCACAGACAGAAGAAAAATGGGCGATTCTGCAAATGTTCCCTATCTCCAGAATTTTTCATGTTGTACAGATTTTATATTATACAAACCGTTCATTATATAGGGTCCGCTGTATAGTCCTCAAGTAGAGGACATATATATAATTGTTGAGGACATATATCTAATAAGCAGAACACTTTTAGATTGGGTCATAGACTGCAATAAAGTATTCATGCATTCATTCAATTTGAATATGTCTTGTTAGATTTGGGGGTGCATGTTGTCCCTCATTTACTGTAAGCCGCCTTGGGTCTTTTTCCGAGGAGAAAGGCGGGGTAAAAAAAATATTCAAAATAAAAACAAACAAATAACTGGATGGGGGGCAGCGAAAGAGAAAAGCTCAATGGATCGTTATCCCGATCAGACAATAAACCCCTTTTGCATTCCTGGCCTATGGACTGGTCCAAGGACTGGCATCCCAGATCAAAGTGACCAAAAGGGATACGGTTGCCATGGTTTCCAGGCGCCAGAGGCGGCCATCCTGGTCCGCTCCAAGCCCCGCCCCTAAACGTGGAGGAGGAGCGGGCCGGGCTGGGCTGGGCGGCGGAGAGGGGGGGTGACGCCATCACGCTGCGACGCCGTCGCGGGCAGGAGGGGGGCGGGGCTGTGCTCCTGGAAGCCATGAGGAGCCCCCGCTGGCAGGTCTGGCGGGCGGGCTGGAAGCAGGTCCGGGGGGTCCGTCGTCGTCGTCGTCGTCGTCCTCTCCTCCTCCCGGCCCCGGGGGCGAGCGCAGCCTCCGTGGCGGGTCCTCTTCTTCGGCACCGACCGCTTCTCTGTCGAGACGCTCCGGGCTCTCCAGGCGGCTCGGTGGGTCCTTCGGTCGGGGCAGAAGGAAAGCGGGGGTCGCGGGGGGGGTGTATCGGGGTAGGGTCCCTCCCCTGGGGGGGTGATGTGATGGTGGGGTCGGGGTGGGGTCCCTCCCCCGGGGGTGGTGGTGATGATGGTGGGGTCGGGGTGGGGTCCCTCCCCGGGGGTGGTGGTGATGATGATGGTGGGGTCGGGGTGGGGTCCCTCCCCGGGGGTGGTGGTGATGGGGTGGGGTCGGGGTGGGGTCCCTCCCCCGGGGGTGGTGGTGATGATGATGGTGGGGTCGGGGTGGGGTCGGGGTGGGGTGATGATGATGGTGGGGTCGGGGTGGGGTCCCTCCCCCGGGGGTGGTGGTGATGATGATGGTGGGGTCCCTCCCCTGGGGGGGTGATGATGATGGTGGGGTCGGGGTGGGGTCCCTCCCCCGGGGGTGGTGGTGATGATGATGGTGGGGTCGGGGTGGGGTCCCTCCCCCGGGGGTGGTGGTGATGATGATGATGGTGGGGTCAGGGTGGGGTCCCTCCCCTGGGGGTGGGGTGATGATGATGGTGGGGTCGGGGTGGGGTCCCTCCCTGGGGGGGGGGGGTGATGATGGTGGGGTCGGGGTGGGGTCCCTCCCTGGGGGGGGGTGGTGGTGATGATGATGGTGGGGTCCCTCCCCTGGGGGGGTGATGATGATGGTGGGGTCGGGGTGGGGTCCCTCCCCCGGGGGTGGTGGTGATGATGATGGTGGGGTCGGGGTGGGGTCCCTCCCCCGGGGGTGGTGGTGATGATGATGGTGGGGTCGGGGTGGGGTCCCTCCCCCGGGGGTGGTGGTGATGATGATGGTGGGGTCGGGGTGGGGTCCCTCCCCTGGGGGGGTATGATGATGGTGGGGTCGGGGTGGGGTCCCTCCCCCGGGGGTGGTGGTGATGATGATGGTGGGGTCGGGGTGGGGTCCCTCCCCCGGGGTGGTGGTGATGATGATGGTGGGGTCGGGGTGGGGTCCCTCCCCTGGGGGGGGGTGATGATGATGGTGGGGTCGGGGTGGGGTCCCTCCCCCGGGGGTGGTGGTGATGATGATGGTGGGGTCCCTCCCCTGGGGGGGTGATGATGATGATGGTGGGGTCGGGGTGGGGTCCCTCCCCTGGGGGGGTGATGATGGTGGTGGGGTCCCTCCCCTGGGGGGGTGATGATGATGATGGGGTCCCTCCCCCGGTGGTGGTGGTGGTGATGATGATGGTGGGGTCGGGGTGGGGTCCCTCCCCTGGGGGGGGGTGATGATGATGGTGGGGTCGAGGTGGGGTCCCTTCCCTGGGGGGGGGGGGTGATGATGATGGTGGGGTCGGGGTGGGGTCCCTTCCCCGGGGGGGGGGTGATAATGATGGTGGGGAAGGGGCGGGTTGGGGGCGGAGGTTGGCCAAGAAGGGAAGACAGAGCATGGACACAAGGACTCCTGTGGCGGAAGGTGGGGAAACCCCCCAGAAAAAAAGCCACGGGTCGAGTTTCTGTGCTCCCCCCCTCCCCATGGATGGATGGGGCTCTTGGGCAGAAGGTGTTGAGGGATACCCGGGATGGTGCAAAAAAGCATAAGGCAGTGGTGTGTGTGTGTTCCAAACAGATGCAGGGGAGTGGTATCAGGAGACAGATACCTAGTCTCATGAGCTCCCGGACACATCTGGTGGGGCCACTGTGAGATACAGGAAGCTGGACTAGATGGGCCTTTGCCATGATCCAGCATGGCTCTCTTTATGTTCTTATGTTGTGGATAATGGGAATACATGTGGATACTGGGAATACATGTGGATACTGGGAATACATGTGGATACATGTGGTTCTTCTTAGGTTCTTATGATGTTCTGGACCACCACTCCTAGAATCCCAAGCCTGCATTTTAGATGCAGTCTGCTCTACTTAATTTTTGGGGGGATATTTTTATTTTTTAGATAGGGCTCCTCTACTTAAGAGTTTGCATTTGGAACGGATTAAATTTGCAAGTAGAGGTACCACTGTGGAAGCCTTTGAACTCGCTGTACCAGTAACAATGCCTTAGAAGAAGTTCGGCCTTTTTAGAGCTGAGGCAAAACACTGTGCAAAGTTTGGGACACCACTGAATGTAGGGAAAGGTCATTATCCCTGGGAAAGCAGAGACAGGCAGATTCAATCTTGGGTGTTAAGTTTTCCCTCCCCTGAAATAGCGAGTATAGGGTTAGATGAGCAGATATCTGACATGGTGCAGAACAGTTTTCGTGTCTTGGAGTAGTAGTAACGTGGCCGTGTCAAATTTTCCGTGTGACTTCATCTTTATTTTAACGCCCTGTTGCAGAGAGCCCAGACCAAACGCGCTTGTAGACCGCCTGGAGGTGGTGACTGTACCATCTCAACAGCCCAAGGGGCTCCCTGTCAACAACTATGCAGAGCAGTTTCAACTCCCAGTCCACTTCTGGCCAGATGTCGGCTCCTGTGAGGACTTTGATGTTGGTGTAGTGGCATCGTTTGGTCATCTCCTCCGTGAAGATCTCATCCTGAAGTTCCCATAGTAAGACTGTGAGACATGGAGCGGGTTGAGTGTGATCTACATAATTCAAATAATTTGGTTGATATCTTAGAGCAGTGGTTCTCCACCTGTGGGTCGCCCAGATGTTCATGGACTGCAACTCCCAGAAATCCCTTCCAGCACAGCGAGTGGTGGAGGCTTCTGGGAGTTGCAGTCCAGGAACATCTGGGGACCCACAGGTTGAGAACCACTGTATTAGAGGAAGGATATTAGTGCTTGAAATAATAGAGCCTGGTAGAAGTCCCTGAGATTTAAGATTATGGTTAATCTCTTACAAAATGAAGAAAAGGGGGCTTTATTGTTGTGCTAAGTCATTTCTATTTTATAGTTTCTGTTCTATCTAACAATTTTAAAATTGTTTCAGCTTCTTTGGCTTTCCCCCATTCTGTCCTTTATCCTTTATCTGTGTCTGTGCTGCCTGGCGTCTATCGTTAATTTTTAGAATGACAACCAGGTGGACAAAAATAAATTGTTTGTAGATCAATTTGATTTAAATAATAAGTGACTTTTTTTAAAATCATTTTTAAACATTTAAATTAAAAAAACACTAAGGTTTTAAATTTGAAGCACAATTTAAATCAAATCCACCCGGATGGCATCATACATTTATACACAAAGTGCAAAGACTATCTGGCAGAGCGCATCTCCCAAAGGTTAGTGCTGACTGGCCCACCAGAGCTTCAATGGCACTCTTGCACTGGATGGCCACCCCTAGGGAGGCCCATAAGGTTGCTACACTCAACTGGGCCTTCTTGGTGGCCAGCCCGGCTTCATGGAACAAATTGCCTAGCGAGATTCGCCAAGCTCCATCCCTAGCAGCCTTTTAAAAAGCAGTAAAAACCTGGCTCTTCAAAAAAGCATTCCGTGATTGCTAATATTTGTCCTGTGTTCCCCCATGATTTGATGTTGGTTTCCTTATTATTTGGTTTTGTGCCTCTTGTGGGGTTATTTATTTACAGTGGTACCTTGTATAAAGGAATTAATCCATTCCAAATGAAATTCTCTTAAGCAAATTTTCCTTTATGTGTAGCCTGCACACTGTAATTAAAAAATTGTAAACCGCCCAGAGACTACTTGTAGTGGTATGGGGCGGTATATAAGCAGAACACTTTATATACATTTCCCATAGGAATGCATTGAAAACGGAGTAATCCCTAATCACGACCATTTTTATGTTGTATGGATTCGCCCCATAGGCAATACTGTTAAGCAAATTTCCCCTATCTCCGAAATTTTTATGTTGTACAGATTTTATGTTATACAAACCGTTTGTTATATGAGGGTCCATTGTATTTGTTTTCTTTATTGTATTATTGGTTAGATTTTTATTTCTTGTGTTGGTTTTAATTGCGTATCTGTTATTTTCTATGTAAACCACCCAGAGTTCCCAGTGGGAAATTGGTTGTGAGATAGAAAAACACAAATAAATAAATAAATAAATAAATAAATAAATAAATAAATAAATAAATAAATAAATAAATAAATAAAAGTATAACTAAGCATTATATCTTTGCAACAATTTTACTGAATGTTAAAATGTCATTTAAAATATGATTTAGTCATCTGCTTATGCATGTTACAGAATTGCAGCTGCTCTTCTAATTTCTACATTTCTTATTTAGTGGCGTGTTGAATATCCATCCTAGCCCTCTTCCAAGATGGCGTGGTCCTGCACCGATCATCCACACGGTACTCAACGGAGATACAGTAACTGGGGTGACAGTCATGCAGATTAGGCCAAAAAGGTATACATACTATTTCATTCAATAAAGCAGCATGACAAAAATCTAATTTTCAGAAACTCTGAACAATTTGTCGGTGTTGAGTGACCTTCCCAGCTATTAAAGCTACATTGTGCTATTACAAATGCCTTTTTTGTAAAAAAAAAGTTATATATTCAAAGGTTAAGATTATGCAGCATGATTTGATATGTTTGGGTTCTCTAGAACTTGCTTAAAAAGTATGGGCATCGGCTAGGCAATAGTAAGTACTAAGACAGGCATGTCCAAACTTCAGCCCTCCAGATATTTTGGACCACACACCCCACAGTTCTTTGCCATTGGGAATACAGGCTTGGAATTCTGGGAGCTGTGATCCAAAACATCAGGAGAGCTGAAGTTTGGACATGCCTGTACTAAGAGCTTAGTTTGTAAAAGGCAGTGCTTTTGTAGCCAGAAAGATGGAGTATAGTAGAGCTTCAGGGTTTGCAGAGTGCAAAACATTTTTCAGAAAAGGACTCTTAAGTGGAAGAGGGGTCAAAAAGAACTAGTTGAGAATGTAGATGCTACCCTAAGTATTGAATGAAGATACGGGAGAATGAGAGTAGAGATTAGAATGGAATCAAGTGTCTGGAACCTAAAGAGAGGGTTTCACATTGCAAAATTTTATAGCAAGTCTCATGGTCCTCTAAAAATACATTCCAACAGCATGCTTGATTTTCTTGACATCTTCTTGTCTTCCCATTGATTTATGAAGTGTTTCGCGAGTTCTTACTTTTTTTATTATGAAACCATAAATTCAAGACAAACATTAAAAAGAAATCTCTCTGTTATGTCCATAGATTTGATGTAGGTCCAATTATTAAACAGGAAACCTTTCAAGTTCCACCCAAATGCACGTCGAAAGAACTGGAGTCTGCATTGTCTAAACTAGGCGCTGACATGGCAAGTTAACGTGGCAGTTTTCTTTATTGAGTGGTGGTGGGGGGGTTGGATGCAAAAAGCAATAATGAAAGATGTACTGTATATATCGGTGAACCAAAGAAGATTGTCTGCGGGGTGAAGCAGAGAGCTACAGACCAATGAAAAAAATAAAAATGGAGAAATGTGCTTACCTGGTTCAGAAATAAGAATACATCTGATCACATTGGCCGAAAATCTCTCTCTCTCTCTCTCTCTCTCTCTCTCTCTCTCTCTCTCTCTCTCTCTCTCTCTCTCTCTCTCTCTCTCTCTCTCTCTCTCTTTTGTAAAGTGTGTTTTGGATTTTCTTTTCTCAGCTCATTGCTGTTCTGCAAAACTTACCTAGAAGTTTAAGGAACACGAGAGAGCAGCCAAAGGAAGGGGCAACATCTGGTACGTCTGGTGCATTTCATGAGTGGTGCCAATATTAGCTAGTAGACTGGGACCCACCTCCCTTTCCCATAGTTTGTCTCCCATACATGTCTGGAAGTTGAGTCATGGCAACTGGACTTCTTATCTTCAGAGATTGAAATGTTTCGCTGCTCATCCAAGCAGCTTCGTCAGTCTGAGGAAAGTTAGTGGCGAGTCCTCGCATTTTATAGTTCACCTTGATTTCACATACACACCGGTCTGAATAGGCTGATAAGTGGGACAAAGGCCTGAGTAGGCTCGTCCACCGAAAGGACCCGACACCAAAACACAAGAGGAGGAGTATTGTACATGCGGTCCGATGCGGTGAGGAGTGTGCAGACCTCTACAGTGGAGAAACCAAATAGCCATTAAAAAGTAGGATGGCCCCAACATAGGAGAGACAACAGCTCAGGACCAGAATCAGCAGTGGACCTCCATTTGAAGGACAAAGGGCACTCATTCAAAGATGAGGATGTACACATATTAGACAGAGAAGATAGGTGGTTTAAGAGAGGGGTCAGGGAAGCCATTCATATGAGCAATGAAAACCTCTCTCTCAACCAAGGTGGGGGACTCAGACACAATCTGTCTGTTACTTATCAAACTGTACTTTTATCAGTCCCCAAACAAATGAACCCATCCTTAGTTCATACTATTATTATATTTCATGAGTCGGTGTTTCTTCTGGAAGGTATTGCAATAAGTCAGTCGGTTTTTCACCAGGCTTGTGTTCTTTTCTCCTTTCATTTGGAAAAGTTAGGCGCACCGCTGAGTCTTGTAATGGATTACCTCAGGGCATCAGCTTTTGTAGGTGGGTGAGATGCTCAAGAGGTGCGTTTAGCGACATTCTTTTAAGATGAGGAGCCATGATGGCATTCATAGTACATTGTACAGTGGTCCCCCACCGTTTCGCAGTTCATATACTGTGGTCCTGGTATATCGCGGGACCGCAGTATATGAAAGGCAAGGCCCCCGGGGTAAGCTGCTTGGGCCTGTTTGAGGTCTCTTGCACTTACCCCAGGCCTGGCGCTGCCCTGAACGGGCCTCCGACAGACGTCCTGGGGCCTTTCAGATGCCCCAGAAGTGGTTTCTGGCGAACCGGAAGTGACTTCCGGCGAACCGGGAGTGACATCAAGATCACGAGAAACCACTGCTGGGAGTATCTGATAGACCTAGGAAGCCCTTCGGAGGCCCATTTGGGGCAGCGCCAGGCCTCAGGTAAGTGTAGGAACCCCCAGAGAGCCCCCAGTCCCGACCTGACCCAGCATCTGCATATCACGGATTTTCCATTATCGCAGGTCAGGTCGGGTCCCTAACCCCCGTGATAGGTGAGGGATTTCTGTAGTACATTATTACTAGCGGTCCAAATACCTGGCCTGTGGGTTTATTTAGAAGAGACGTTCCAACGTTTAAAGAAGCAAAGTGTGAAACGTAGCCTGCTGACTCCTGCGTTTGCTTTTATTTTCTCTTAAAAGCTCCTAAAGTTACTGCCGCTATGAGCTGCATTCAGTGGGAAGAGCAGACCCCCGAGCAGATCCTGAGGATGTACCGCGCCTTCGAAACATGGGTAAGAACAGACTCGCAAATAAGTTTCCAGAAATTGCTCCCTTCCAAGATAGGAAGGGGTTTCAAAAAGCAGGTCATGGACAACAGCAGGCAGACTCCTTCTTGCACCGGTCCTGCATTCCAGTTGGGGCTGCGGAGTTTTTTTAAACAAGAACTCCCAAAGAGAAATGGGGTGGGTGTCTCTGCTGTTTGTTTTGATGTTCATTGAAAAGAACATAGAGGAATATCCAATGCCAGGAGAGAGAGAAAACCCAGTCCTGCTGTAGCAGCATATTTACCTTCAAATCATGAGTGACCAAAAACAGAACATGAACTCCGTGCCTTATTTCCAATAATAATAAGCTTTTTTGAGGCCTCTTTCAAGCAAGGCCAACATCCTAGGCCAGTGATGGTGAACCTTTTAGAGACCGAGTGCCCAAACTGCGGTTCAAGACCCACTAATTTTTTTGCAAAGTGCCAATACAGCAATTTAACCTACATACACGTGGCTGTGAAGGGGCCATGTCGGGTGCCCACAGAAAGGGCTCCAAGTGCCACCTTTGGCACCCATGCCATAGGTTCGCCAACACTGTCCTAGCCTGTTGATCTTGCGCAGGGCATCCCTCTGCTGAACCCCAGTCAGGGGAAAGGAGGGATTCCTTCTTTTCTCTATTAGTAACTGAGCAGGACATCTTCACAGGAGAGCCGTCGGTGCTTTGTGGAGAGAACAGTGGACCCTCGTAAAACAAACGGTTGGTATAACATAAAATCTGTACAGCATAAAAAATTCCAGAGATAGGGGGAAATTGCTTAACAGAATCGTCTATGGAACAAATCCGTACAACATAAAAATGGTCGCCATTAGGGATGACTCCGTTTTCAATGCATTCCTAGGGGAAATTTGTATCAAGGAAAATTTGCTGAACATAATTTCATTTGGAACGAATTAATTCCTTTATACAAGGTACCACTGTCCATGCCTGGCATGCAGAGGCCCCAAGCTAAGTCCCTGGCATATCCAGGTAGGCCTGCGAAAAGTGATGTTGGAACTCCAGGGAAACATTTCCAGTCCTTTGCATGTAGTACTGGGGCCGGTGCGAAGTCATGATCTGGCTCGGTTATAAAGTGATTCCTAAAACAGCAGGTAAATAGCTCTGAATTTTTCAGATGTAAATCAGGCAAAACAAAAGGGGAGGAAGGACGAAAACATGGTGCATAAATACTAACTGCTATATTTTAAACCAAGCTTTCACGGGCAACGTCACTCTCTTGGACGTAAGATGCCCGATGGAAATTACGTGCTGTGCTTCTAAGAGCCCTGTGGCGCAGGGGTTAAATGCCTGTCCTGCATGTAAAACTGTGCACAGGACCTGGGGGTTCAATCCCAGGTAGCAGGCTCAAGGTTCACTCAGCCTTCTGATGTTTGTAAAATGAGTACCCAGCTTGCTGGGGGAGCAATGTGTAGCCTGCAGACTGTAATTGAAAACTGTAAACTGCCCAGAAACTACTTGAAGTGGTATGGGGCGGTATATAAGCAGAACACTTTGCTTTTTGCTTAGAAACGTTCTTTTGCTGCATGTTTTTTTCCCCAGCTTCCCCTGCGAACACTGTGGATGGGCACAGTGGTCAAGCTCCTGGACTTGATCGATGTGGAGACTTTACCTGATGCGATTGGTACGCTCATGGATTCCCATTCCCACTTGTAAGATGTTGGAGAAACATGGGTTAAAGGACAGCGCAAGGCGTTCTGTGAAGTCGGAATGGTCTTTCTTTTGTTGCCTATTATTTGTTTTTCCTGTTAAGTATTTTTACTGCTCTTTGGCCATCCAGGCTGACTGCACATCCCCTTCTGAAGGTACTGCTTTGGATCTTTAAACCCTTTAGTGACCAGAAGCTTAATAATAATAATAATAATAATAATAATAATAATAATAATAATAATAATAATAATAATAATAATAATAATAATAATAATAATAATAATAATAATAATATTATAATAATTAATATTATTAATAATTATATTATAATTATTTTCACTGGCTGCTGTTACATCTCTGTTCACTTTATGGGTAAATGAACTGGCAATTTTAAAATGCTGAAATAAATACTAGTGTAGGTTTAGGTTCAGTTAAAAAGTTGCATTAGGAGAAAACTGAGAAATCGGTGCTGCCGTTTCGTGTTCATCAGCCTCTTGGAAGCTACTTTGCATACAGTTTCTGATGGACAAGTGGAGATAATCTATGGATAAACTGATGTTGATGTCTTTGATGTTTGTTTTTAATTGTTATATGCGATTGTTGTACACCTCCCGGATTTCCCTCGAGAAGACGGGCAGTATAGAAATAAATAAATAAATGATAAGGATAATAATAATAAGGATAATAATAATATATTGAGTTGTTGCAAGAAAATGCTCATACTGATTACAAACAGTGTCATAATGTAGTTGCTCAAATGGTCCACTGGAATTTGTGTCAGAACTATCATCTGCCCCTAACAAAGAACTGGTGGGATCATAAGCCGGAAAAAGTAAATGAAAATGAGCATGCAAAATTACTTGGGGACTTCCAAATACAGACAGACAGGGTTTTGGAGCATAATACCCCAGATATTGTGATTGTGGAGAAGAAACAAATTGTGGATCATTGATGTTGCTATACCAGGTGATAGTAGAGTCACCAAGAAACAACTTGAAAAAAATTACCTGATACAATGATCTGAAAATTGAACTTCAGAGACTCTGGCATAAACCGGCACAGGTGGTCCCAGTGGTCATCGGCACGCTGGGTGCGGTGCCTTAAGAGCTAAGCAAGTATTTAGAAGAAATTGGAGTTGACAACATCACCCTCAGTCAGCTGCAGAAAGCCACCTTACTGGGATCTGCTCACATAATTTGCCGATACATCACATAGTCCTAAACGCTTGGGAAGCATTCGACTAGTGATTGGTAATACAAAATCCAGCGTAGTTAGCTGTGTGGTTAATAATAATAATAATAATAATAATAATAATAATAATAATAATAATAATAATAATAATAATAATAATAATAATAATAAACATTATTTCTATGCCGCCTTTCTCCCCGAAGGGACCCAACATCGGGAAGCACTTATTGTGCTATAATGCACCATCTTAGTTAAGGTCAGCTAACAGCACCCTTATCCATGGTTCAAATGTTTTATGAACCTTACCCATGGTTGCGGGAGACACTTATACAATGTCTCTTACAACCTTTCCAAGGCTTGGGGGCCACTTGGATATACTGTTAAGATATTTTGCTCAGAAGAGGTGAGGCTGAATCTGGGCCTTACTGAGGCAGGCTGAACCTATGAGTCACTCGTTGCAGAAAAGCAGTGTGTCGAATATGTGTTTTCTGTTCAGATAGGTTAAGAACCGAAAACGAGGCCCTCCCGGGATCTGTGTTTTATGACAAGAAGTCAAAAACGTTAGTGATTCGTTGCAAGGTATGTTCATACGTGTGCCGTTAAACATTTATTAAAATCCCCCTTTTCTGGTGGCTGCAGCGGTCTTACCTTTCAGTGACAAACTGAAGGAATCGTTTGCAAATTGGTTTTATACTAAATTTGCTTGCTCACATTACCTTCCCCCACCCCGGCTTCAAGAGGCCGCCTGTGCAGACTGCTAAAAACTCGTCGTCTTCTCCCAGACAAGGGTCTAAAGTTTCATCAAGCCCTACCGCCCACGTTCTCCAAGCTGACCTCTAAGAAAGGCACCATTGAAAAGCATCGAAAACTGACAAAGACCGCATGCTTGGAGCCCACCTAAGGCTGCTGGTGGTGGTGTGCCTGTAGACGTGCAGAAAATGCTTGGTGCCTTCTAAGGCTGCTTCCACACGACCCCTAAAATCCGCTGACAACTTAAATGCAGATCCCCCCAACATGGTTTTTGTCCTCGTTCCTGTGTTCCCACCCTCCCGCACTCTGATTCTATTGCTTCTGTCCGCGGTGAGGGGAGGGAGAAAAAAATGCAGGCTCACCTCCGCCTGCTGGTTGGCAGCAGCTAATTGTTCCAGGACAGGAAGCCCGTTAGGATTCCTGTCTGTTAAAGGGGGGGGGGCAACAAAAACAAACAAAAAGTGGAGGAGGGCCAGGCATGCAATGCTTTAAAACAGCAAGAAGGAACAGCAACAAGGATATTACCACCTTCGGAGACCAGGTACTTGTGAAATGCGCTGGGGCGCGCTTAAGTGGGCGTGGTCGTACTTTTTTTTTTTTTTTTAAGGTCCGCTGCTGGTGGGAAAATGCTCCTCATCTGCAAGCATTTTGCAGCGGATTTTAGGGGTCGAGTGAAAGCAGCCTAAGTTTCACTTTGTATGTTTTTTCCTTTTCTAGGAAGGTTGGGTCGGAGCCAAGACCGTGGTCCTTAGGAAGAAGCTGACGGCGACTGAATTCTACAATGGATATATGCACCAGTGGTTTCAGCAGGATTCCAAGATGCCTCTCTCCCAGTGCAGGTTTCAGACTCTCAGGCTGGCCAAAACGAAAAACAGTTCAAAAAGCCGAGGGCTGCACACTGGTGACAAGACGTGAATGCCCATCCAGCCGAACCAGCTGACGATGCGCAGTGACATGGCTTTGAAATGTCTCGGGGGTGGTTTCAAATCCGTCCCAAAAGTGAAGTATTCGGCACTTGGAGGGCTGAAGGGTGCTTTCATCACAGCAAGGAGGATTTCCTGGAATCCATTTCCTGTGTTAAGAGCGTGTTATGAGCTTTCTTTTTTTAAGATATTAAGTGCAACGTTGTGTACCAAGATAATTTAGCACCGTGGCCATTTTGAAAAAGGCTGCAAGAGAACAATGGCGAATTGCCTGCATCGGGCCATATGCATACCAGTTTGAATGAAATTGGTGTGGTATCATTTAGAAAAGAAAGGCTTCTATGGGATATAAGTATGCCAGTCTTGAATATTGGTTACACTCTTGAAATGCCAAGCAGAGCAAAACTCGCAGGTAATGGAATCATGTTTAGTGCTCCCTTCGCGGATGTTCCAGATGGTAAGTTTTTTGCTTCCGAAAAGTAATAAAATGAAAGTCATTATTTCGCTCTGAGGGTCTCCTTTCTTTACTGATGTCAGAAGCATTGACAAATTATTGTGACTAATAAGCCTACACTACCAAGCAGAATATAAATAAGCAATAAAATTATTATGTATAAAAGAGTGTATAAAATGAATACAATTTTATTTAAAGTTGACATTTGCTCAATACTGGGTCACATCGACAACATTCCCTCTTGCCAACGTAAGATCGTCCTCCGTGCATGTTGTAGGGCATCATGTGCATTGTAACTTGTGTGAGATGGTTTGCTCTTCACATTCACACAAGGTGTCAACTACAAGGGAGCCGCATTTCGTCAGATTATCCTTTGATCTTCCCACTGCGGCGTACAACCTGTTAATTGTTTTCCCTATAGGCCAGTGTAGGTGAACCTATGGCACAGGTTCCAAAGGTGGCACTTGGAGCCCTTTCTGCGGGCACCCGACATCGCCCCTTCACAGCCACCTGTATTCAGGTTAAATTACTGTATTGGCACTTTGCAAAAAAAATTAGTGGGTTTTGAATTGCAGTTTGGGCACTCGGTCTCTAAAAAGGTTTGCCATCACTGCTATAGGCCATTGTTCTTAGCCAGGCGATGGAGAGTCATGTGGTTCTGCCCAGTTACCCAGTAGTTCCTTGGTCACTTTTCATAGTTCTGGGGTGGTCTGTGAGGGCTGATTGTTTGGAGGGACAGAGGTACTATACCTTGATTTCAGTCTTGGCTTTGGCAGCTGATGACCAAATAACAAAGTGTGTTTCTGAGGAGGCAGCTTTGACCCGCTTTCTGCACAGCAGTTTCCTGGCATGATTTTGGTAGAAGATTGACAGCTTTTGAATTGGGGATGGTTTTAAACACCCAGTGACCAGCCACACGGTTTCATTTGAGGCCATGCCCACCTGTTTTGCATGTTTTGATCTAGACCAGACAGGGTTAGCATACCCTGTTTCCCCGAAAATAACACCTACCACCAAAATAAGCCCTAGCAGGATTTCTATGCATTTGTTAAATATAAGCCCTACCCCGATGATAAGACCTAGTGATGGTCGTGCCTCCGCCTGCACACACACATACACAGAGTGCACATTGCCCCTCCCTTTCCATCCATGGTCCTCCCCCCCCCTTCGCTTGGGCCACCAAATTTACCGTACTTCGTAGCATGTTTGGTTGCAGTTCCTGTTTTCCCGAAAATAAAACCTAGCCCAAAAATAAGCCCTAGCGTATCTTCTTGGAAAAAAAATATATACAAGACATTGTCTTATTTTCGGGGAAACACGGTATTCTCCTACGCAGCAGGCATGTCCAAACTTCGGCCTTCCAGATGTTTTGGACCACAACTCCCACAGTCCTTTGCCATTGGCAATCTAAGCTTAGAATTCTGGGAGTTGTGGTCTAAAATATCAGGAGGGCCGAAGTTTGGACATGCCTGTCCTACAGAGTAACATCGGGCTAGTGCAAAAATTCTTAACGTGCATGTGGTTGGGCATCTCATCTTGTACCCATTATTTTCTTCAGAATGTTGTTCCTAGCGAAAACTTTATTAAAACTAATTCTTGAAAGTGATGCCTCGGTCCAGGGTAACTCCCAGGTATTTTGAGGTAGCACAGTGTTCTAGCCTGGCACCATTCCATGTATCTCTGAAGCACCTTTTTGGCCAGAAATGACAGCAATTGCTAGGAAGAGCAGCCTTCAACAACGGTCCTTTTTAGGGCCCAAAATAACAGTGATCTCCATCAACACAAGGAATGTCCTCGCTTCAGTAGCTTTGAGTTCAATAGCTCTGAGTTTATGGCTGCAGTTCAGATTTTGGACTACAGTAAAGTGTTCTGCTTATAGACCTCCCCATATCTCTTCAAGTAGTCTCTGGGCGGTTTACAGTTTAATTACAGTCTGCAGGCTACACATTGCCCCCCCCCCCCCGCAAGCTGGGTACTCATTTTACCGACCTTGGAAGGATGGAAGGCTGAGTAAACCTTGAGCCTGCTACCTGGGATTGAACCCCAGGTCATGAGCACAGTTTTCCCTGCAGGACAGGCATTTCACCACTGCGCCATGAGACTCAGTACCATCTTTGGCTGTACGGTCTAGAGCTGATGGAATGTGCAGACATCAAGAGCTGCTGGAAAACTGCGAGGCATCCTTTCCTGGCTAAATTGAGATTTTATTTTTTATTCATTTTATTTTATTAAATTTCCATACCACGCCATCTACTGAAGGTCTGCTTTTGGGAATAGTGTTACAGAGAAGCCAAAAGAAAAACCCCTCTGCATTGAGGCTGCCTATCCTGAGCCTTCTTTTTAATTTCAATTTTTTTAATACATGGTATGTCAAGTTCAAATGGAATCCACACCGGCCATGGCTTTTCTTGTGCAGAAAGGGGACATGAAGCATGTGTCCCATGCATGTGTTCTACAGGTAAGCTATAGCTCCCTTCCATTCTGTTTTTGCAACATGCCTTCGTGTACTGTACATAGGCTGTCCCTGCCAGAAGAAGGGCCAGTTAATTATTTATTTAAGCCAGGCCTGCCCAAAGTCCGGCCCGGGGGCCAAATCCGGCCCATCAGGCCATTCTGAGTGGCCCGTGGCTGGCTGGCCCACCCATCCCTCCCCCCTCCTTTGCCCCATTTTTTTAAATCTTCCGCCAACACTGACACTGCCGGGAAGCTTGAGGGGCTTGGCCGGCCGGCCAGCGAGCAGAAGCTTGTGGGGCTGGGTGGGTGGGCGAGGGGGCGGGACACCTCCACCAGCACCGCCGGGAAGCTTGTGGGGCTGGGCGCGTGCACGGGGGTGGTGCGTGGGCGGGCCGTCGCCACCGGCATCACCGGAAACCTTGTGAAGCTAGGCGCGTGCGTACAGGGCAGCATGTATGCGGGCTGCCGCCACTGGCATAGCCGGGAACATTGTGAGGTTAGGCGCATGCACGGTCAGTGGACTTATGGGTCAGTGGGTGGGGCTTGCAGAGGGGTGGCAGGGTTGACGAGCAACCGGCCCCTGACACATTCTCAGTCTCCAAATCTGGCCCTCCTTACAAAACGTTTGGGTACCCCTGATATAAGCGATTGGATGTTTTGTGGCCCCAGTGAACCAGCGGGTGGCAATGTTTGCTTCTGAACGACAATATACTGTCTTCTTTCCAGTAGGCGAAGTCCAACTCTAAGACAACCATGCAATCAAACATATGTTCTAGCTTATTAAGCACAACCTGCCCATCCTGGTTCTTGAAGGAGCATTGTTTTCAATCACGGTGTGCGGTCTCAGTGCTATGAAAAATTCCTTTATTAAATGACAGCTCCCAGAATCTCTCACCTAGCGCACTGTGTATTGGCGTCAATGTCTTTGGAGGAGGAAGAGGTCACCCTGAACATGTGGGGTGCAAATACAGTGGACCCTTGTATAACATACAACTTGTATAACATAAAATCTGTACAACATAAAAAATTCCGGAGATAGGGGAAATTTGCTTAACATAATTGCCTATGGGGAAAATCCGTACAACATAAAAATGGGATTACTCCAATTTCAATGCATTCCTATGGGAATTTGTGTAAAGGAAAATTTGCATAACATAATTTCATTTGGAACCAATTAATTCCTTTATACAAGGTACCACTGTACATCCACAAACTACTTTGGGAATGAAGACAAACGCCCATATGGAAATAAATAGCACTGTTCACATTTTTAAGTATAAATTATTACAATGGAATTCAACAAATTGTTTCCTTTTTATTCATTTTCATTTGATAATTGGGGGGGGGGTGAAGTCTATCTTATCATGAAAAAAAAAGTTCTGATATATTCCTTTACATCTGAGATCCCCTTTTCTGCTAACAATGTCATTTTTAACAATGCCATATTCTGCAGAAATATAAGCTAATAGATAGGTATTTGCTCTTCACCTTGACTTGGTCAATAATGTTTACCAAATGCAAGATATTTTGAAGGCGTGGGTGTTTTTTTTAAACGTCTGTGTTAATAGCAACAGCAAGGTCTTAAGGGTGTCGGTGGTACAAATTTAGGTCTGAAGCACTTGTACTAAAGACAATTTATCTCCAGGTACACATTGTATACAAGAATATATACAACACTCAAAAGAGCTAGAAGAAAAGATAGGACCTAAACACTGGTGAAATGAGGGCTTTATGGTGCATTCTGCTTGTCTCCTCTGAGTATAATATTTTCCTTTCAGGTAGCACATCATTGAAAGGTGTCACCATTTTAAACTTGGCCAAAACTCTCCGTCTTCAACAGCCCAGACGTCAGCCAAGTTCTGTTGAGCGTCATCACCCCAAGCGTCCAGAGGGCACCAGGATGTATGTGAAAGCCTGCTTTATAGTCTTACTATTAGCAACTCTGATGTGTTCTCTGATACTCTTAGAATAAGGACTGAAAATAGCTTTTCCATGGAGCTCAGCATTGGGAAAGATGCTTTGTGTTTTTCATGGGCTGCTTTCACACGACCCCTAAAATCCGCTGGCAACTTAAATGCAGATCCTCTCAATGTGGTGTTTGTTCTGCTTCCTGTGCTCCCACCATCCAGCACTCTGATTCTATTGCTTCTGTCTGCAGTGAGGGGAGGGAGAAAAAAATGCAGGCTCATGTTCCAGCCAGTTAGGATTCCTGTCTGTTTAAAGGGGGGGGACCCAACAAAAACAAACAAAAAGTGGAGGAGGGCCAGGCATGATATGCTTTAAAACAACAGCAAGGAACAGCAACAAGGATTTTACCTCCTGGAGACCAGGTACTTGTAAAATTGCTGGGGCGCGCTTAAGTGGGCGTGTTCATACTTTTTTTTTAAAGTCCGCTGCTGGTGGGAAAACAATTTTATGCTCCTCATCTGCAAGCCCTTTGCATTGGATTTTAGGGGTCGTGTGAAGGCAGCCATGGAGAAACATCTCCGCTGCTCATGTGAGTGCAATTGGGGTGGACCCTCAGAAGCCTTGCATAACTGCTCAGCGGAGAGACAAATGGCTTACCGGCCTTTTTGCGGCGTTCTAACAAAAGGTACGCCTTGCCCCCGGATCAGAACACGGCCTCGGCTTGGCCGCCGTACCCCTATCCTTTCCCTGAGTGGGCTGGCTGGAAACCGCCCAGGGGCGTTTCGCAGGGACTCGAAGAGGTTCTGTTGTTGTACCTCTTTTTCTTGACAGGTAAACGTCAGCGCGATCCCCACGTTGCTCTTCATAATTCTCGAGGAGCCATCGGACGTTCCATCAAAGCATCTGCCGAGGGCAATTTCCTTAGCTGTCCTGGGATCCTGGTCGGTGACTGTGTAGATCCCATAATTGTGGCCCAACGGGTCCAGCGGCGCCAACATGGTGTACTGGCTGGAGTCGTTGTTCACGGCCACGGGGAGGTGGTTGACGAGATACTCGTGAAGCATGCCGTTGACACTCTCCCGGTAGCAGTTGCCCTGTGGAATGATTTTCACCATCGTCCGGTCGATACGCTCTTGGTCGTACAACATGCCGCTACATTTGAATTCCAGGCAGGCTGTGGAAAGGTTGGGTTGGTCTAGGTCCCGGATACTCCGAACGTCCCGGATGCCATACAGCTTGCCGGAGGTGCGTGGGTGAGTGCCTCCCATGTTGCGAGACCTCACGTTGACCTCAAGAGGTCCGTTGATCTTCACCTTAATGTAGCATGCCCGGAATTCGGTGGGCCTAGGCCACCAGGCCAAGTAGTCTTCTGTCCAGTTCACAGGGTCGTCCTCGTTAAAAGGAACCGTGTTATAATCATACCGGTCTCCTTCTACCCTGTAAAATCTGAAGTGGGCAGCCATGTATGGAGCCGCTTCGCATTCCTGGAGCTTTTCGTAAGGGTAAATGGGGCCGTTGCTCTCTTCAGCCGCATTCGGTGTGGGTTTGGCCACACTGATTCTGAAAGCAGTCTTCTTCACTTGACGATCGTAGTGATCCGTCCGCTGGTATTTGAGCTTGCTGAGATAAGGCTGGGGGACCCCGATGGCAGCAGGGTTCAGCCTTGGAGAGGAGGGGACAGCCTCCAATTCTTCGCCCGCAAGACTTGCCATGATGTAAGCGCTATAGGCATCTGGGTTTTGGTCATCACAGAAAGCTGGCACGCAAGCCCCGCTGGAACCAGTGACCGCACTGTCGAAGCGCCCCCATGCTCTAGGGTTAGAAGAGTATCCTGGAGTTGGTTCCAAATTGATCACGGAAACCACCACGCCGGAAACTTGTTCGCTAGGCAAATATCTCTCGCTTCTGTATGTGCGGACCTTAATGTAACAACGCCGGCTCTCGGGGACATCCAGGTTGAAAAGCCTCCGTTCTCTTATCTCCATATTGCCTACCAGAAATGTTCTCTCTTCTCGCTTGCCCCGCCTGCTCTTGTCAAGATGGAAGTCTCCTTCTTCCTCCCATAAGCCGGTCTGTGGATTGAGAGACCAGAGCTTCATTCCCGCCAGATGTTCCGGCATGCTGACCTGGGAGGAGTCGAGGTGGACTTTCACGTTTCCCGCATTGAGGGGCTCGGTGGCCGTCTCATCGGTGAAATCCATAGAAAAACATGCCATACGTCCGTAGTGGGAGCATGTCGCCTTGGTCATCCACAAAATTCAGGTCACTTTGTGCAGTCACTTTGCGCTATCGGGGCACTGGAGATGTTCCTTGGGTCCAGGAAGGTCACACTGGCTTTCACTTTTCCCACGTAAGGTTGCCCGTTCTGCCTGTAAAATGTGTTGGGCGGGATCTCCAGTTGAGCTATGGGGTCTTCCCCCTCCAGGTCCCCCAAGGGGATCTCGCTCGTCTGCGTTGAGTCAAGGATGATCGGTGGCTTCTTCCTCAACATCTTGATCTCATGGTAGACCGCGCCACCGTTCTTGTTGAACGGCAGCACTTTGGTCGTGTTCACAAACTTGTTCAGGCGGTCCACAAAGGTCAGAACTAGCCTCTCAGTGTTCGGAGGCACCTGGACGGAGAAGGTTCCCCTGTAGCCCGTCATACCCACGCGGTTGTTCCCCAAGTAGATGTGGCCAAACCTCAGGGGCTCCTCTGTGTCAGAGGCCACTGCTCGGCCCCGAACTATGACCTTGGCTTTGGTGCACTTCTGACATCCACACTCCACCGCCACCTTGATGGGAAGGGTGTATCCGATGCATGCAATTTCTCGCGTTTCCATTTTGGAGACCCCACAACAGTAAGCAACGGTGTCCTTGCAACGGAGGCCCTTGTCTTGCATCCCAGGGCACGGCCGGGAGGGACACCTCCCGACGTCGTAGTGGAAGGAGCCGGTCGAGTTCTGAAAGCAGTCGTGCGGCAGTTGGACCAGGTTACTCTCCGGTTTGGGATCACAAGGAGCGCCATTCTTTGCTGATGAAACAGATGTCACATGTGTTAGTACACCTAGCAGGGGCACCAGCTTGGGGAAAGAGAGGTAGCATGGTTGTTTTTGCAACCAACAGAGGTCAGTTAGTTGTTTTGGCTCATAATATTGGAGTGGTCATAGGGGCGGCATGTGTTGTCCAGAGCTGCAACTCCCAGAAGCCTCCACCATTTACTGTGCTGGAAGGGGTTTCTGGAAATTGCACTGCAGGAACATCTGGGGACTCCCAGGTTGAGAACCACTGTCTAACCTTTCAGGCTTGGATCCGTCAGTGTTAAGACAGAGGTGGGGGGACCTTTGGCCCTCCAGATGTTATGGACCACAACTCCCACACACCTTTATCCTTGGCAAAATAGGCTTGGAATTCTGGGAGCGGCAGTCCCAAACATCAGGAGGGCGGGAGGTCCCCCACCCCTGGTGTAGAAGAATGGCATCACTTTTTGTGGGGGATGCCACTGAAATCTGCCAGCCAACGTGGCCAGCCCCAAGGTCTGCTTCTGGTCTGTTTGCCAGCCCGACTGTTCAGTTTGGTCACACTGTTGCCACCCTTCTGCTGCTGGGAGGACTTGGTCTACTTCAGGCATGTCCAAACTTCGGCCCTCCTGATGTTTTGGACCACAACTCCCAGAATTCTAAGCTTAGATTGCCAATGGCAAAGGACTGTGGGAGTTGCGGTCCAAAACATCTGGAGGGCCGAAGTTTGGACATACCAGGTCTACTTCCATGCCAGATAAGAATTAATTGGAAATCCCTGCTTAGCCCCTCCTGGTCCTCCATCAGACCTGAAATGGCAAAGTTTCTCACCTATCACAGAGAGTGTGGCCGCGTGGGACTTCACAGATCCTGCATCATTGCTGGTCTTGCAGAAATACTGTCCTGCGTGGTCCACGTTCAAGTTCTTGAGCACCAGGTTGTTTTTATATTTATACAGCATAGGGTCCAGTAAAGTTTCATTGTGGAACCTGCAAGGATTGTTTTCACAAAGTCAAGGCATGCTTTTTGCAATCGCTTTGACCTTTGCTAGTAAAGTAATTTAACTACGACACCGAAATAGTTCATAAAATCTGCACAGTTCATAGAGCGGATTAATGCGTATTTCTTTCTGATTTTGCTTTAATGCCTTACCAATAATATTGAGCCGGTTCTGGATCCCCGACGGCCTGGCAACAGAAAGAAACACTCTGCCCCTCTTTCCTTGCTTTGCTTTCTGGATGTATCATCATGTATGGCTTTTCTGATGGGAGAAAAATATTCCTTACTTCAGTCATTCCAGGTCAAGCTAGACCTAAGACGTAACAGCTGAAATCCAGGACAGTAGGACCCTGGTATCTGCTGGGGATTGGTTCCAGGCTTTCCCGCGGATAATGAAAACCGTGGATAAGAGAGAATGCTTGCCCACCCACCCCCAAACTGCTCTTTCCTGACTGTAGCTTGCTTTAGGACTGCTGTTTTGAGACAGTAGCTTGCTTTATGGCCACTGTTTGTGACGGTAGCTTGCTTTACAAATGCTATTTGTGACAATAGCTTGCTTTACAGCTGCTGTTTGTAACAACAGCTTGCTTTACAGCTTGCTTTGTGGCTGCTGAATTATTTAATTTTTTTCCTCTGCCAACCGTGGATAACTGAATCAGTGAATAATGAATCAGTGGATACGGGGGTCCTACTGTAGTAAGTCACAGTTAGAGTAGCCAACTGAATCAATGCAATTCACACAAGGGTTGAATCACCCCCATTGATTCAGTGGGACTACGCCAGATGTGACTTGCGACCGGACTTCAGCCAACAAGTTATTCTAGTTGGGACTGCATTCGCTGTCCAGAACATGCTTCCAACAGGTCTGTGTGCCCAAGAAATCAGACTTGCAAATACAATCCATGTTTGCACCCGGAGGACTCATCACAAAAGAAAGAGCTGAAGCAAACTATACGAGGTGTGTGATTTGCTAGCGCTCAATGCCTATCAGCACTGAAATGATTATTCTGGGTGGGCTGATTCTGCCCCTTATTTTTGTTCTAATAAGCCTCGCGCAGTGGTTAAATGCCTGCCTTCAGGTAAAACTGTGCTGACCTGATCAATTCTGGTGAAGGTTCACTCAGCTACCATTTCCGAATTATAGTACCCAATGTAGCCTGCACCTTATCAAAATTGTAAACCGCCCAGAGACTACTTGATCTGGTATTGTATATAAGCAGAACACTTTGCTTTTTGCTTTACTGATCTGTTTGTTTAATGCAGTGGTTGGAAGTCACTAGCTTAAAACAATATTTAACTTTCAGTTACAAGTGGACCCTCGTATAACAAGCAGTTTGCTTAACAGATAATCCGCTACAAGAAAAAAAAATTCTGGAGATGGAGGAAATCGCTTAACAGAATTGCCTAAGGGGCAAACTGTCTGCAATTAGGAATTAATCTGTTTTCAATGCTTCCTATGGGAAATTTGTACAAAGGAAAATTTGCTTGACAGAATTTCATTTGGAACGAATTAATTCCTTTATACAAGGTACTACTGTACTTCCTTTCCCCAGTAACTATGGTATAATTATATTACATTACAAACATAACTTAGTGAAGCAAAGAGCTTCAGTCCTTAGGCAGTGTAAGAGTAAGTTGTTAGTAACTTTTATAGTTAAGAGATGAGGCTTCACTAATTGGTAAAGAACAAATATCACATGGGTCATATATGCTACATGTTGTGCTGCTGAATGAAAGCTACTCTGAGATTTTTTTAAAGTAAAAAATAGCCATTTTAGTTGCTTTTAAGAAACAGAAAGGCAAACTGTGAATAAAAGCTAAATAATGAAATTATAAGTCTCATTATTTATCTTAAATGTAAGTTGTAGCATTTCAAAGTAACCCATCACGCACTGCTTAACACCCCATGTAGAATGTTAACAATCTAAATAAGCATTTCCCCCCTGACATCTTTCTGACATCTTGCCACAAGATGTGGTGATGGCATCTGGCCTGGATGCCTTCAAAAGGGGATTGGGCAAATTCCTGAAGGAAAAGTCCATCACAGGTGACAAACCATAATGGAGATGTATAATCTCCAGGCTTAAAACCGGGGTACTTCAAGGGCCAGATGCAGGGGAGGGGTATCAGGAGACAGAGATCTAGTCTTGTGTGGTCCCAGATGCATCTGGTGGGGCCATTGTGAGATACAGGAAGCTGGGCTAGATGGGCCTTTGGCCTGATCCAGCATGGCAATTCTTATGTTCTTAAATGTGAGGAATGGCTCGTTACCTGATCGCCTCAGGCGAATCTGGACTGAGGAGGAATTTGTGGAAGAGATGGGCACGGTGACTAAAGCTGTTGCATATTTTGGCTTTCGGATCAGCAGGATGGTTTTCCCATCAGGACAGATGCCGGGGACTTGAAATACCCCCTCGTCATCGGCTACGGTCAACAGCTTGGCTGGCTGGTCTTGCCAATAGACAGCGGCACCGGCTGCAGGGGCGCCATTTTGAAGGGAGACCTTGCCGTGAAGCAGGTGTTCCTCGCACATACACGCGTCGCACTCGGCATTCACACGGCCCATGGCGCAAGTCATGTTGCAGACTGAGGGGCAGAAGAAGACAATCAATGGTTGTTCATTAATCTCTGGAGCCGAGCAAAATTCATTTAAAAGTGAAACGACGACAGCAACAAATGCGATTCTAGCATTTTAATTTCTATTCCCCTGAAAAGCTTCTTTAAATGTGAAGAAAATCCCTTCAGATGTGTATTTGCCCAATTTATCTCTCATCCAAAGATTATACATCAGTTTTTGGGGTGTGTGGCATTTTGGTGTTCTCTCTTATTCACGGTTTTCATTATCCACGGGAAGGTCTAGAACCGATCCCCCGTGGATACTGGGGTCCTACTGTAGTTCTGTTTCTAACTTCAGACAAAATTATTGGGGGAAGCAAATTTGAAGTGGGCCGTCGGATTTTTATATTACCGATGGAAGAAACGGTTTTAAAAATTGGAAATACTGAAGTATTTGAAAAAGGAGACAAGTATCCTATTTCAACTGTTTTAGAAGCATCTAAAGAAATGCATTGCATGCTCTTGAGTTGGAACTAATTTACAGCGACCCGAATAGGATTTTCAAGGTAAGGGAGATATTTAAGTGGCGGATTTACCAGCTCCACTCTTCCCAGTAACTTTCCATGGCTGAGTGGGAATTTAAATCTGAGTCTCCAGACTCTGAGCCCATAACTTTATCTTCTACACCACACTGCTGGTTCGGTCTAAAGAAGGCCTCTAATAATAAATCTCTCTGTGGACAAGCAAGCATGTGTAGACATTTCAGGCTTTGCTGGTGATATTCTAGCTACCCATTGCAGATTTCTGACAAATCCTCGGCATCCGGTTTCCTGGATTCCCAGCTGACTAGGAAGAATCTCTATAGCTGAACCATACTTTGTGTACATTTAAAATAATGTCTAGTAGTCTTTCGTGATACAGGTGTTTTGGAGCCCTCAGAGTCACTCTGGAGCTGATTAAACGTCATGCAAGGTAGGCCCAAGGGGCGTGGTGGCTCAGCGGACTAGAGCGCTGAAACATTCGGCTGCAAAGTCGGCAGCTTGGCGGTTCAAATCCCGGGTGCCACACAGCGGAGTGAGCTCCCGGGGTTAACGCCAGCTCCTGCCAACCTAGCAGTTCGAAAGCATGTCAATGCAAGTAGATAAATAGGTACCGTCATAAAAAGTGGGAAAGTAAACAGTGTTCTGTGCAGCTATGCCGGCCACATGGCCACGGACTTGCACAACACTGGCTCTTCGGCTTGAAAACGGAGATGAGCACCGCCCCTAGAGTCGGACATGACTAGCATGCATGTGCGGGGGGAACCCAGGGACATATCTAGGGGGGCAGAAGGGTACATCTGCCCCGAGTGCAGAAATCTGGGGGCGCCTGGAGGGGGATGAGGAAGAAGCCCTGCGCCCTCCTCCTCCTCCTCCTCCTCCTCCTCCTCCATCTCTTCATCACCATTGTGGGAGAGGTAAGGTGCACATACGCACACACACATACACCCACCCCACGTGCCCGCGCATTGAAAGGAACATCTCCCCCTCCATTGAAAGGAACACTTCCTCCTCCAACTCTTCATCACCACCGCAGGAGAGGTAAGGCACTTGCGCTCATTAGCACCCGCACACATACACACACACACCTCCACCTGTGCAGCCGTGCGTTCCATGCCTGCCCCAAACCCGCAGGATTCCCCTCCCCCTTGCTGGGTGGATGAGATGGGGTTGGGGAGAGCCAGAGGGGCACAAAAAACCAACTTTTTCCCCGGGCACCGCAAAACCTTGCTACACCACCGGGAAAACCTTTACCTTTTAACCTAAGGTAGGCCCAGCCTGTCTTATATCCTTTTAGACAAAGTCTTGTGTATGGTTGGGCAACCGGAGATAAGCTCCAGGGCACCACATTCAAAGGGTATAGCCACAGCAATTGGCATCTCTTCTTCTGATTCTCGTTTGAAAGGAACAAGCAACAAGAAGCTGTGTGGCCAAAGCTACATGACTGCTAGCTGGGAAACCACTCTCCCAGGCTCTTCAGTCTGCCTTGGATAATCCTGTGGCCTCATGTAAGAGCCCCTGACTGGGGACACCGAAACTTAAGGTAGTATTCTGTTTGCAGTGGTGGACAGGTCCACAGACACGACTCCAAGGCACCAATCCTTCCTCTCTATGAAAGCCTTCGTTCAGGGGAGAATACACGTCCTAGAACAGCGGTGGAGAACCTTTGGCCCTCCAGATGTTTTGGACCACAGTTCCCACAGTCCTTTGCCATTGGCAATCTATGCTTGGAATCCTGGGAGTTGTGGTCCAAAATGTCTAGCGTGCCGAAGTTTTGACACCGAAATGTCTAGAGTTCTAAAGTTTCGCCACCAAAATGTCTAGAGTGCCAAAATTTCGCTACCAAAATGTCTACAGTGCCAAAATTTCACCACCGAAATGTCTAAAGTGCCAAAGTTTTGCCACCAAAATGTCTAGAGTGCTAAACTTTTGCCACCAAAATGTCTAGAGTTCTAAAGTTTTGCCACCAAAATGTCTAGAGTGCCAAAATTTTGCTACCAAAATATCTAGAGTGCCAAAATTTCGCCACCGAAATGTCTAAAGTGCCAAAGTTTTGCCACCAAAATGTCTAGAGTGCTAAACTTTTGCCACCAAAATGTCTAGAATTCTAAAGTTTCACCACCAAAATGTCTAGAGTGCCAAAGTTTCACCACCAAAATGTCTAGAGTGCTATAGTTTCACCACCAAAATGTCTAGTATGCCAAAGTTTCGCCACCAAAATGTCTAGATGAGTGCCGAAGTTTCACCACCAAAATGTCTAGAGTGCCGAAGTTTTGCCACCAAAATGTCTAGAGTGCTGAGGTTTCGCTACCAAAATGTCTAGAGTTCTAAAGTTTCGTCACCAAAATGTCTAGAGTGCCGAAGTTTCGCCACCACTGTCCTAGCCTCTCCCCGGCCACTGTTCACCAGCACGGCGTCTTCAGGTTCACGGAGGCACCTGGGCAAGGAGGTCCAGAGCAACGCCTTCCTTCCTCGCTCACTTCTTCACAGCGCGGGTCCCAGAGACTTTCGGCCAGGCATGTCCTGCTCCGCATCTGGATCCCCGTTTCGTCACATTTGGCCGAGCATTCGCTCCACCTTGACCAAGAGGACCAAAGCATTTTTGCGTCTTGAGGTAAAGAGCCTGCCGAAACAACGCGGTGGTTATTTATTGACTTCTTCCTTCACGGGACCCCTGAGACTCAAAAATAAAGCACGAAGGTGCCTTGTTTGTTTAGTTTAATTTATTAGGTAAGATTTATAGACTACTTAATGATATATAGGGAGAAACCAAGTCAGCCCTTACCTGCTGGGCACAGGAAACGCACTGCGTAATTCAGACACATCTCTCCCGCAGGCTGCTCCTTATTCAGGCACCAGAACCCTTCCCGTGGGCTGGCGTGGACCACTTGGCCCGTATTGGCTGCAGGGATCCAGTCGGTGGTCCGTGCTTCGATCCGGAGGGGCTGCGGACACACCCTCTCCCGGTAGTAGAAGTGGATGGCATCCATGCGTTCGTAATCGCCGTTGCCTCCGGGATGGTCAATGTTGAACCACGCCGTCCAGGTGCCGTGACCTCAAGAATGGAGGAAGAGTGAATATGATGATGGGCCCATATCCTGTACCCTTAGATTTGGGGGGGAAGTACCTGAATGCAGGTCAGAGCCTAATGATCTCATGGGAGCAGGTCATGGCACTACTTCTGACAAAGGTTGAAAAGGGATTCAGAACAACTTCTGGGACAGTTATTCAGGACATCAGAGTTGGAATTATTATCACCCTAAACATCATGCGCTGCCTTTAAGTGTTTTTGGCTGGGAGGAACCTTTCTGGTCTGGAGTGGAAGTCAATCAATCCAGCAGCCAATGCTTTCTCCTCAGAATTTTGAAGGAAACTACATCTGTCTCAAAGGGGCATGGTGGCTCAGCGGACTAAGGCTTCCGAAAACTGTCGGCTGCAAAGTCGGCAGCTCAGCGGTTCGAATCCCAGGTGCCATGCAGCGGAGCGAGTTCCTGCTGATAGCCCCAGCTCCTACCAACCTAGCAGTTCGAAAGCATGTCAATGCAAGTAGAGAAATAGGTACCACCGTAAAAAGCGGGAAGGTAAAACAGTGTTTCCTTGTAGCCATGCCGGCCACGTGGCCATGGACTTGTACAACATTGGCTCTTTGGCTTGAATACGGAGATGACCACTGCCCCTGGAGTCAGACATGACTAGCACGCATGTGCAGGGGAAAACCTTTACCTTTTACCTTTACATCTGTCTACTTGAGAGTTTCTTTCTTTCTTTCTTTCTTTCTTTCTTTCTTTCTTTCTTTCTTTCTTTCTTTCTTTCTTTCTTTCTTGTGAGTAAGTAGAGAGCTAGCAACATTGTGGCCATGTACTTAATCAGTCAGGTAATCAGCATGGAGATCGTTAGTCCGTTAAGCTCTGTTCATGTAACTCAGTGGTGTCCAAAATATTGCTCTCCAGATGTTTTGGACCACAGCTCCCACAATCCTTTGTCATTGGCAATCTAGACTTGGAATTCTGGGAATTGTGGTCCAAAACATCTGGAGGGCCAAAATTTGGACACCACTGGTGTAACTTGTCATTTTCAACAACACGCTGGCGTTTTTATCTGATTAATTCAGAACTGCAAGTTAATGGAAATGTGTCATTCTTTCTTTTACCAAGGTCTCCGGGTGAGTTATTGAGACAGCAAGTGCCACTTGATGAGAATAAACAATAAGGGATCGACTCCTTTGGGGAGACCTGAGGCTAATTCTGCTCTGCAGGTCTCTTTTTTTATTGGCTGCATAGACAGATGTTTTTCAGCCTTTCCCCCCTCTCTGCCAGGAATAGCCACGAGATACTTCCGTCACTGCCATCTCCCAAACAGCACAACGGGCCAAAGTGTATGCACTCACTAGCTCTCTACCTGTTTTGATTTTTTGGTACCCCAGTGTTGTGCAAGTAAAAGGCACAATTAAATTTCTTTGCCATGAACCTATCACCCCTGAGGCCCACTGCAAATGGATGGAGCTGTTTGCCTTGTGTGATACTCTCCCGCCTACCTTCCTCTATCTAGACATCAGACACAGTGGAGCAGACATCTCTGGTGGTGGAATGCAGGGATAACCCTTCTCTGCTCTCCGAGTTGGCAATTACCACCCCTGGCATCTGGGTTCCTTCCGACCACTGCCATTGCCCATCTGCATCTCCCAGCCACTTCTCGGCTAGCCACAGTGCTGTTTGCACAGCGGGGAGTTGGAGGCAAGTAGTGTGAGTCACTGAGTGCTGCTGAGGGAGAAGGCACACAGCGGCAGTTCTTCTCTACCTGTCTCAGGCAGCAGGAGCGCTTGGGCAGCTGCTGGTGGTTCCAAATGTAACATGTTAGCTTTTCTACCTGCTCTATCCATCGGGGACTATCCACAGGTGGTGACTTTTCTGCATGCTGCTGGTAACTCTGAAACCTCTGATGCCCAACCTATCATCAGTGCTCAGTGTAAAAGAGAATGCCTTCAAACATAACAAAAAGGAAGATTGGCTATTAGTTTCCACCAGCACCTGACTGGCATCTTTGATAGACTGATGGATGAGCAGTAAGGAACAAACAAACCAACCAAACAAAAACAAAACAAAACCTGAGAACCATCAGTCAGAAACAGACCTTAGAGATTACCCATGACTGGAAGAGGGAAATCCTCGACTAATGCAAAACATCTGAGTATCACAGGAGGAGGTCTCCCTATTTCTAGAATTATGCAGATTAGAGCGCTTTGTTTGGTGATTGCTCTTCCTCTGATTTCACAGTCAGAGAAAGATGACCTCTGTCACCTCTCTCCCAAATTAATTCGTCTTCAGCTCTAATTATGGGCCACCCCTAAAGCCCATTTTTGGCCTCTGGGAATGCACAACAACAAGTAGTGGGGGGTTTCACCGGGAAGGACAAGGGTGGCGGCTGAGGTTCTTTTGTCTCCACATGACAATATTTACTCCAGCCAGCCGTAACGGCTGTGTGACTGGGCTTGGGGTAGAGACAAATAAACAACCGCTCTGTGTTTGCTGTTTTGTGTTCCAGCCAGAGCAGCCAAGTTACATCTCTGTTGGCAGTCACAGAAATCATTTAGGCAGTGGCAAGTATCAACATGTTTTCCATTACGGAAGAAGGTCATGGCTGGCTCTGTTATAAATCAAGCAGTCTTCTTAATCTTTTCTTTCTTTCTTTCTTTCTTTCTTTCTTTCTTTCTTTCTTTCTTTCTTTCTTTCTTTCTTTCTTTCTCTTTCTTTCTTTCTTCTTCCTTCCTTCCTTCTTCCTTTCTTCCTTCCTTTCTTCCTTTCTTCCTTCCTTCCTTCCTTCCTTCCTTTTCTTCCATTTCTTTCTTTCTTTCTTTCTTTCTTTCTTTCTTTCTTTCTTTCTTTCTTTCTTTCTTTCTTTCTTTCTTCCTTCCTTCCTTCCTTCCTTCCTTCCTTCCTTCCTTCCTTCCTTCCATTTCTTCCTTCCTTCCTTCCTTCCTTCCTTCCTTCCTTCCTTCCTTCCTTCCTTCCTTCCTTCCTTCCATTTTTTCTTTCTTTCTTTCTTTCCTTCCTTCCTTCCTTCCTTCCTTCCTTCCTTCCTTCCATTTGTTCGTTCGTTCGTTCGTTCGTTCGTTCCTTCCTTCCTTCCTTCCTTCCTTCCTTCCTTCCTTCCTTCCTTCCTTTCTTTCTTTCTTTCTTTCTTTCTTTCTTTTTCTTTCTTTCTTTCTTTCTTTCTTTCTTTCTTTCTTTCTTTCTTTCTTTCTCTTCCTTTCTTCCTTCCTTCCTTCCTTCCTTCCTTCCTTCCTTCCTTCCTTCCTTCCATTTCCATTTCTTCGTTCGTTCGTTCGTTCGTTCGTTCGTTCGTTCCTTCCTTCCTTCCTTCCTTCCTTCCTTCCTTCCTTCCTTCCTTCCTTCTTTTAAAAAGGGAATCACTAAAACAAGCCCCCCGCCCACCCTTCTTCTCTCTAAAATAAGACATATGAGAATGGAAAATGACTTACTGTCTGGACTGCTCTTGGCTGGAAGAGCCTGACGTTTCTGCCCTGGTGAGATCCTGCTGACCGCTTGCTTTAAAACCCGTTCACCTGAGGTTGAGACAAGCCAGCAAAACAGTATCAAAACAGCTGGAGTCAGCAGTGTGTGCCGCAGATCGCAGAAGCATTGACTGTAATCCAGGAATAAGTCACAACAAGACTAGGCCTATTAAACAGTGGAATTCACCAAGGAGGGCACTCCTGAAATCCTATATTTCAGCCGTTGTTTTGTTTTAAGTAAAGCTTTGTTTATATTTTTCAAGTACAGCTTGGTCAGTAATTGCAAATAACATGCAAGGTTCCAGTTGATCAGTCCGGGGAGGGGGGATCTGTTAAGTCTCTTATGTGTCACAAGATGTTCATTTTTTTAATGCAAGGGTGTAGGTATAGCTGCCAGTGAGGTAGGTTTCTAGTTGCATAGCCGAAGGTTGGGACTTGGGAGTTCAATTCCCAACTTGTCCCCAGAGAGAAGAGCCAGCCTGGGTGGCCTTGGGCAAATCTGCACTGTCCCAAGGCGCCCCCAGAAGAACGTAATGATAAACCACTTTCTGAGTACAGTAGGACCTCCGTATCCACTGATTCAGTTATCCACTGATTCAGTTATCCACGGTTGGCAGAGGAAAAAATTAAATAATTCAGCAGCCACAAAGCAAACTGTAAAGCAAGCTGTTGTCACAAACAACAGCTGTAAAGCAAGGTATTGTCGCAATTATCATCTGTAAAGCAAGCTACTGTCGCCAACAACAGCCATAAAGCAAGATACTGTCTCAAAACAGCAATCATAAAGCAAGCTACTGTCAGGAAACAGCAGTTTGGGGGTGAGTGGGCAGGCGTTCTCTCTTATCCACGGTTTTCATTATCCACGGGAAGCCCCAGAACCAATCCCCAGCAGAAACCGGGGTCCTACTCTCTGTTGGAGTTTTTTTGCAACCTCAAATGCTGCCTTTAGTAGTTGTGGCTAGGGGAGACCTTTCTAGGTTGGGATGACTGTCACCCCGCACTCATCAATTGATCCTTCTCTGCTTCTGAATTCAAGGAGAATCCCACCTCTCTGCTTCAGAAACTGTCTGTTGTCCGTTGGTAGTTAGTGTACTCCATTTGAAGCAGTGGGTCTGCTGAGACCCGTTGCTGCAAGCGGTCAGGTTTGCTCTCAGTTCACTGAAAGGTTTCCTTTCATTCTTTCTCCAATCAATGTCTCAGAATGAGTTACTGAGACAGTAAATTTCAGTAATGATAAGGGGGGGCAATAAACTGAGGTACTTGAAGCTATTCTGCTTTGTGAATCCTTACACTTCTGCCATACAGCAACACTTCCTACCTAGAAATCCCTGAAAATGTCACCAAAATCAGAATTGATGAGAGCACACTATGTGCTGTAAGTACTGTATATATAGATGTATATAACCACTTATACACTTAGGCAATAGCATAATAATAAAGTCACATTTCAAAAGAGAGAGCAAAGTCACGTCATCAGTATACAGTAATATCCAAAATCCTGTTAGGACATTCAGCCATCTTTTTGAACAATCTCTTTTCCTGCTAAAAGTTTCACGGCGGATCCTGCTGTTAAGACAGAGAGACTGGACCGCCTAAGGCAGCTGATTTTGGGGTGTTTCAAAGCGAAAAGAAATGGATTGGGAATTTATTCCTTTGGGATTTTTACTGCGCTGGATTGGGAAGATCCCAGTGGGAATTTTTGCTACGCAGCAAGATAATTGAGCTGGCTTTCTGCATTATGTACTAACTAGGGTAGTGAACAAGTACAATTTGCTGGGTTAACCAGCAAAATATACTGAGTTAGTCATGTCCTGAATGCTACAGCTGCAAGAAACAAATAATTCTATAAAGAAACCACAAAATGGACACAGAATTCAAGGAGAGGCAGTTTTATGAAATGGGCTGTCCAACTCTGTTTTGCCAATTTATTTTGCTGATTATTCAGCAAATGTACTTGGGAGTTTATGCCACTGAACTCAATGGGGCCTAATTTTTAAAATTCTATCGGTGTAGGCTTCCATTTTTACTAGTCCTCTTCTAGCATAATCTCTTTTAAATATTCAGGATGACTTTCAAATACAGTAATACCTCAGATAACGAATGCCCTTGATAACGAATTTTTCAGATAACGAATCACAATTTCCAGGTATAGGGCTGCCTCAAATAACGAATTTTCCCTATGGGCTGCCTCAGATAACGAATAGCAATTTCTAGGTATAGGTCTGCCTCGGATAATGAATTTTCTCTATGGGCTGCATCGGGTAACAAATTTCCATCATGGATCAGTAAAAAAAGAATTATTCCGGGCTGCATCACATCTGTACCTTTAAAGTGCACATTATAAAGGGTATTGAGCAAAAAAAACTAGGTGTCTGTGTCATTTTCCTAGGCTCTGGAACAGATTAATTGGTTTCCCATTCATTCCTATGGGAAACCGTGTTTTGGATTACAATTTTTTTCGAATAACAAATTGCCTTGGAGAATGAATTTAATTTGTTATCCGGTGTACCACTGTTCTTCCCAGTCTTGCATTTTGGACTAAGAATCAGGTAATCAGAAGAGCTTGTTTTGAGCAAAATGGCCAAAGAACAGAGGGTTCCATTGTGAGCTAATGCTTTGGGGTTTCCCAGTGTATCTGGTTACCCAGTGTGGGACAGATAACACGAATGGGCAAATGCATAACAAGCAAAATGTCTATGGAGATTCTCAGTCATCCAGGTGAGCTTATCCAGCAGCTGAGTCAGGATTTCAGAATCCCCAGCTTCTCGGGAGTTAAAATTCAGTCTTCATAGAGGACAGCATTTTAGGGAGGCTGATACTATAAAGCTGCACATGGAGGACCCTTCTGTGGTCTGGACAATTAAAGCATTTTTTTTACTTCAGCTTAACATTTTGAGATGCACTGCCATCACTCATTACATAACAACTTCGCATTTTCAAATCCTTGTCTTTGTGATATATAGTGTCTTGAACTATGCTCACCAGATATGCAGGACATCTGAAAAAATAAGAAAGCCAAACAGCACCGTGTTGTTACATCCATCCTTTTCTCCAGGGTCAGGACCGATCCAAATCAAATCAAAGCCATTCAGATGTTCTCTATCTCTTTTTTTGTGTCTGGTTTTTGGGTCTCTTCAGCCTTCGGCCTGGGAAGAAGAGGAAAAACATTGCCATCAAAGCAAGACTGATCCGAAACGAACATACCACCTTTGACTGTTCACTTCTCTGTGTGCAAAATGGGCCCTGGTGTCCTAACCAGAGTAGGAGCGCGGTCATACTTGGGCTTCCTTCGTATTTAAATTTCCTGCGTATTTTTTCGGGAGCGGTCACGTGGTTTTTAATGAGCAGTTGGTGTCCTCTCCTTTGTGTCGTACCTTCCTATACTGGTTCTGTCTTAACCTGTGTACTACGCATTTTGTCCTACTTTCTGGCTCCAGTTTCTAAGGCTCCGACTTTTAAGCCGGGTAGAAAGGGGAGAAACTGAATTTACTGCGTATTTTCAGTGTCCTGTCGTTGCAACAGAAGCAAACAAGTAAGCATTTTCAAGCGAAGTTTCTAAATCCAGCCCCTGGCGGTGGTTTGGGAAACTTCGCTGAAACTGCTGTTCAAGGGGTGTGGTCGGCTGGGAGCAGAATTTGCTTCTCTTCCTGGTTAGCATGCGATCTTTTACTGCGTAGTTCACAAACAGGAAACTATGCAGAAAACTCAGGTATGATCGCGGTCTAAGTCAGTTCCCTGAACATGGCCAGGGTGGAAACAGACCACTATATAAGAAGGCTGTCTATTTAAGTCTGGTTTGTTTTACTGAAAAATTGGGTAGCTATTTCTCCTGTAAACTCCTGGCATGACTCCTCAAGTGGCGGTGACTTCACTTCCTGCTTTCTTCCGTGACTAGTTTTGTACCGTGACAGCGTTGGTCACAATCACATGGTTTTGTCCCTGTTTCAGTGTTCCCATGGTTATGATAACTCATCTCGTGACAAGTCTTACCTCACAGTCTTGTACCGTGATAAACACTGAATTTGTCTAGCTTCCTTTTTCCTGTTTTTCGAGGGGTGGTGGGGCTTAAAAATTTCTTTTTCGATATTTTGCTTCTGAAAAATAAAAAAAAAAAAACCTGAACACAGTTTTCTGAGAGAAATGAATGTTTTGTTGCATGACAGTCGTTACTATATGGTGTCTTGTCTCGGAATAGAAAGCGGGAACCAAGAGTGACAAGGGGAAACCCTACCCCAGCACCAGGTACAAGATTGTCGTGCTTAGCACCCGTTCCAGGGCATGGTCGAGACGAATTTCAATAGTTGCCCAACGGACATGAAGTAACTTTTTTTGTACCACTCCTAAGTGCAACACTCACAGAGACAAAATGGACGTGAAGTAGAAGCAGGCCCCAGAGATAATGTCCTAATGCTTAAGCCTCACCCCCAAAATCTGTTCTGCAGATGACAATTTTCTGAACTCTCTTTGGAGACCCTTTCTGAGATGTATTCAACGCCCCCAGAACCAGGACGGCTCAAGAATGCTGAAGCAAGTGAAGGCATCCATCCTGTAACTTAATCTTTCCTCCCAAGAGTGCACGTTCTCTGAAACAGAGGCTAGGACAAATAAAAAGGTTTGCCAATTGCCAGGATAATAGTTTGCAGACAGGAAGGAATGTGGTCAGAAGTTACGATGCAGGAACAAACTCTTCCAACATGTAAGCGCCTTCCCCCCCCACCTACTATGAAGCCCCAGTGCTCAAATGTACAGTATCTCTTTAAAGCAAAGCATAACATAAGAACATAAGAAGAGCCATGCTAGGTCAGGCCAAAGGCCCATCTAGTCCATCTTCCTGTATCTCACAGTGGCCCCACCAGATGCCTCTGGGGGCGCACAAGACTAGATATCTGTCTCCTGATACCACTCCCCTGCATCTGGCCCTTGAAGTACCTTGTAGTACCCCAGTTTTAAGACTGGAGAAGATTACACATCTCCATCATGGTTTGTAACCTGGGATGGACTTTTCTTCAAGGAATCTGTCCAATCCCCTTTTGAAGGCATCCAGGTCAGATGGCATCACCACCTCCTGTGGCAGGGAGTTCCACAGACTAACAATGCCTGGGTGAAAAAAAAATTCTTTTGTCTGTTCTCACTCTCCCAACCTTCAATTTGAGTGGATGTCCCCTAGTTCTGGTATTTTGTGAGAGGGAGAAGAGCGTCCCTCTATCCACTTTACTCATGCCCTGTATTATTTTGTACATCTCAATCATATCCCCCCTCAGTCACCTTTTTTCTAGACTAAAGAGCCCCAAATGTTTTAGCCTTTCCTCATAAGGGAGGTCCCCCAGTCCAGTAATCATTTTAGTTACTCTCCACAAAGTGTTCTGCTTATATACCGCCCCATACCACTTCAAGTAGTCTCTGGGTGGTTTACAATTTTAATTACAGTGTGCAGGCTACACATTTTAGGCTCGTGTGCAGCCCTACACTTTAGGGCTTTCTTCACTAGCCTCTAACCCTTTAAGATTAGAATCCTGACAGAAAGCTCAAAATCGAAAGAACAAAGGCTGGAGGAAATTAAAGTGAACCTTGCAGTCCTGAGCGGATACATGTATCAATAGACCAGTGCTAGTGGTGAGGTCTGCATGGAAATTTAGATGTTTGCATTCTGCTCTCAAGCTTTCTGAGCAAAGAAGGAACATGAACAAAGTGTGGGAGAAGGATGCTACTAATCGCCTGGTAAATGCAAGATAACCTATTTCATATACTTTCTCTCACACAACAAGGTGCTTCAATGAAAACCAGGTTAACTAACAGTAACATTTGTGACAGTCTGTTCTTGGCTTTTGAAAAACAATGGCGAAACAACAAAACCAATTCTGTGAAAATTTTGTTACATACAAGGGGGAAGAAAGACCATAAAACTTTCAAGAAACCCTGTGACATTTCTCAAGAAAAAAAAATCCTTAAATACTACAAGGAGGGAGGTGGGAAGGAGTCCCTCCTCCTTCCTCCAGTTTCTTGCTGCACTATTTACGTCCTTAAAATTCAGCCGTAGCTGCCGAGTTGAAAAAGTGAACATATTTCAGTTGTTCTGTGCAAGCTGGTGGTCCTTTTAGCTTTCCCACTCATTCCGTCTTGGGAGAGCTGCGTTGGGTTCTCACCTTTTTAGGACAGTAGACAAATGTTGCATGGCCTTTGCATGCTTCTGTTGGGTTGTTGTTTACAAAATTCACATTGCAATTTACAACAGAGGACTTAATGAGATCTTTGGCCAGAACTTGAAAAAGTTACTTTTTTAAATTATAACTTCCAGAATCTCCAGCCAGCATTTTTTTTGTTCGTTTGTTTTTTCTTTCTTTCAATGCCGACCGTTAAGCCCCGGGGGCCTGGTTGGCACTGGCTTTATATATATATATATATATATATATATATATTTCCTGGTCACCGTCCCTGAAGACTGGACCTCGGGACCAGCACCAGGTAGGAGACATCTCCGCCCCCCATTTACGAACCAAACCGAAACAAACCAATTTTTTTCATTTTGTTTCGTTTCGTTTTAAATTTACCCCTAGGTTCATTATTCATTTTGTTACATAACGAAACGAATAACGAATAACAAAACAAACTAAAAATTCGTACGAACCTGTGGTGGGCCCGAATTAGACTAATCCGAACCATGGGTTTTCTGGTTCGTGCCCACCTCTAGCTGTAATCCTCAAACAATGAAATGTTTTCTGCTTCTTTTGAAACAAATGTTGTTTCATGTCCAGTTCTTAAAAACAGTACCTAATAATGTAAAATTACAGCATCCATCAAAACCAGAAGAGGAACCAGGCACTTTCTTTTCTATCTCCATTCTGTACAGTATACAGCTGCCATCCAACATGTCAGTCGTAAACCATTTAATAATTTTGTTTAAAAGTGAATTAACGATGGAGAAAAACAGATTTGTTTCCATTTGATCAGGTGCTAGAAAGCACGGAATACTAGAAGAAAATTAAAGCTGAGACTTACCTAAGACTCCTGCCTTTTGCGTCTCTCCTGAACTCCTGCCCAGAGGCGTTTGTTCTGAGTGCTTTCTCGCTCCTGGGGTCTTATATAGCCTTGCGTGAAGCTTAGGGGGTGGAATTGAGCCACACAGATGGAAAAACCTGCTCTGACAGCAAGAAAACCAGAGCTTTTTAAAGGAGAGGATATGGATTCAGAAAGTTGTCTTTGAATCAGGAAAGCGTGAACCACCAGAAGGACCTCTGACAGCCCCCAGAGAGAGAAGGCAATCATGATGAGAATACACAGGCGCCTAAATGGGCTGGATTGCTTGCATCATCAACCGACTTTTGTTGGCCAATTTCTGAACCCCTGCTGGGACCAGCAAAGGTAGCCCCCATGGAGGACCCTTGGGGGCGTTTGCTGGCAACCCACACGAGTGGTCCAGAGCCCACCAACTCAACACGTGATGTCTTGCTTGTGGTGGTGGGGGGGAAGCAGCCAGGAACCACAGCTACAACAGCTGGAGTTTTGGGTTGGTAGCCACATTCCCTATCTGTTTCAGGTCTGATGACGGGCACATAAAGACAGCCTTGCTGGAAACAGGCCACCGCCCCTCCAGTCCAGCATTCTGTCTCACACAGCGGCTCACCATTCGCTTCAGGGTATTCCCAAGCAGATGTCTTCACCTGCTTACAATTCCCCGCAAGTGGCATTGAGAGATATTTTTGCCTATTTCTCACTCCAGCACCTTGCAGGAGTGAGAGGATGGGGGGGGGCTAGAAATCACAACATAAGGATGCGATTACAAGCACACGTGACACTCACATTCGGACCCGCTTGTGGCTCAGCCCAGGGTGAGTTATTTCTCAAGAAATGCAGGCAGTAGCACCCTGTCTTGTTGAGATGTGGGGTTTTTTGAGGGCCGGGCTAGAGTTTTTGGTTATAATATTTATTTATTTATTTATTTATTTATTTATTTATTTATTTATTTATTTATTTATTTATTTATTTATTTTTGCATTTGTATACCGCGGCCAATTTCCCCCAAAAGGGGAACTCTGGGCAGTTTACATAAAGCACCATAATAAAGATCAACAAATAATAATAAAGCTAAAAGAACAATAATGCAAGACAACAAGATTACTTTAAGGGAGATTGCTCCTGGGAAAGCAGTCCCATTCTGGTGTAACCTGACATGCAGTTTCCCCACTGCATGATCGCACCCTTCGTTTGGAACCAATCTTGCTGGTCAGGGCTCGCCCTGCCATTAGGCATAGTGAGGTGACTGCCCCTGGGATATCTGTGTTGAGAGAAATGCTCAGATTGTAGTCAGAGAAGAGGGACATTCACTCTGCCATTTTTATGACCCTGATCTTAAACTCCCCCCACCTCCAAAGAAAAGACTGAAAATGGTTACCCAGCTTATTATGAGGTATTTTGTGCTGCCGGGGAGTGACCCTTGTGGGACTTTTGTGCCTCAGGGGCCAAAATAACCCGATACTGGCTTGTGTGTGTGTGTGTGTGTGTGTGTGTGTGTGTGTGTGTGTGTGTGTGTGTGTGTGTGTGTGTGTGTGTGTGTGTTGCATTGTTACAGTCATGACCCCATGTCCATGGAGTTTTCTTGGCAGGAGTACTGGAGTGGTTTGCCAGTTCCTACTCCAGGCACCTACAGCACCTGGTATTCCCTGGTGGTCGCCCATCCATGTACTAACCTGGCCGACCCAGCTTAGCTTCCAAAATCAGGTGAGATGGAATCTTGCTGAAAACAGAGATGGAAATGAAGATGGAGTTTTCTTGGCAGGAATACTGGAGTGGTTTTGCCAGTTCCTACTCCAGGTGCCTACAGCATCTGGTATTCCCTGGTGGTCTCCCATGCAAGTACTAACCAGGGCCAACCCTGCTTATCTTGTGAGATCAGGCGATATCAGATGTGCTTATACCACTCATATTAAAAACCACTTAAACAGATCAGCAGCAAAAAGCAGCTGCCACCAACTGAGAGGGAAAGTGTGGCTCTTTGAATTCAAAAGTTGGAAGGAACTATTAGTTACTGCTGGATAAACAAATAATTGCCTCAGCCCAAAAAGCTCCTCTCAGTCACACAAACTAGCGGCAGCATGCAAGACTGCAAACAAGACTCCAACAGATTTTAAGACCGTTGTGACTGTTGTGATGTTCCATATGGGTGGTGGTTAGTTTCCTTTCATGGCTTGATTAAATCAATGACTTGATCAGGTTTTCATCCTTCTTCTCTTTCACCAGAAAATCCAGATCAAAGTAAAATGTGGATTTTCCCCCTGGAACAGTCACGTGATTGAAAACGCTGTTCCTGTGTCCCCACGGGCGCAGTTTAAAGAACCGCTTATTTTGTGTTCCCACAAACAGGAACCACCACACAGTGGAATGAAAAGGTTTTGATGTGGATTTTCCAAGTCCCCACGGGCTCAAGTACCGGTTAAAAATCCGCATCGGAACTGAGACAAGCTTTGTACCACCTTGAGACCAGGTACTTGTAAAACTCGCTGGGTCACACTTAAGTGGGTGTGGTTGCATTTCCCCCCCTTTAAAGGCCACTGGTCATGGGGACACAATTTTATTAACTGCATCTTAAAGCAGTTTGAAGCGGTTTTTATTAGTCATGGGATAGCAGTCTAAGGCTGATACTTCACGTCCATCTCATCGCTCTTTGCAGTCCCTCTGGGGACCGGTACGAAGAAATCTAACCGCACGTCCATTGCGGGACGAAGGGAGTTCGTCTCAACCACGCCCCTGAACTGCGATCTAAGCGGGATGAGAGATTCCCCTCCATGGCCTCGGGAATCTCCTCATTTCGCTTCTCGTTCCGATACGAGAGCCCGTGAGGTCAGTCTCCTCCTGCAACGTGCCATTCTCCATCTATTGGCAGGCGTGCGAAGTGCCGTTTGCCAGTACATTCCCTATGGAGTCAGCAACGCAGTGCAGAGAGATTAAAAGACCAATGCCTCAAACTCAGCTCCGTAATGCATTGAAGGCAAGGCTTCGGAGAATCGAAACATTGAAAAACGGAAGGTCGGGTCGAAAAAAACACGGAGAACAAAGGCATAGAATTTCACATCTCATCACGGAACGAGGACGTGTGGTAACAGTCATGCCGGTATCATCCCTCACGCCCGTGGGTACATGGGAACAGGGACAAAACCGCAAGAAGACCACGTGCCAGCAACCAACATCAACACGCAACGAACTTCCTCCTGGGACAAGAGTGGACGTGAAGTAACCATCTAAGTCAGTGGTTGTTCTATGCCACCCAATCACCTCTGGCTTATGGTGACCCTATGGATGGAACCACCGGAAGTGTCTCATTTTAATTGGGTCAGTTCCCAAAAAAGTGTGTGCCTGTTCGGCCCACAGAACATGACAACAGGGCAGCCTTCTCCTTGGTAAGTTTTCAGACTGGAGCAGGAGGGGAAATAATAATCCCAATCAATAAAAAGGGGAAATTTGAATTTAGCTAAGGGCCTTTCAGCTCCGAACCTTCACAACTCGGCTGTGATACAGTCCGCAGAAAGAAAAATGTTTGCACAGAAAGAAACTCTGGCCTCTAATTGCACCGAGTGCAAGTGGTGTTTGCAAAGTTAAAAAAATAAAAATAAAAACAGATGAGATCACTAATAAGAAAAAAGAAGGTTTTTTTATCTTCCTGGGCCCCTGGTGCCAGAGAACAGATTGTTTACCAGCTCCAAGAAAGGAAATTACAATATGGCAAATATATATATTATGCAGCTTTCTACTTGCTTCTCCGGTAGTAAAAAGTGGGTATAAAATATATTCCCAAAGACTATATTTCATAGACCTGTTGAGCTTTCTCCTTGTCTTCCCATTTCGTCCACTAGAGATAAAGGTGGCATAGGAGTCTATGCTTGCAGAAGTACAGTGGACCCTCGTATAACAAATGGTTTGTATAACATAAAATCTGTACAATATAAAAAATTCCGGAGAAAAGGGAAATTTGCTTAACAGAATCGCCTATGGGGCGAATCCATTCAACATAAAAATGGTCGCAATTAGGGATTACTCTATTTTCAATGCATTCCTATAGGAAATTTGCATAAGGGAAAATTTGCTTAACAGAATTTCATTTGGAACGAAATAATTCCTTTATACAAGATACCCCTGTACTAGCATTTCCCCACCAGCAGGGATTAACCATGGCAAGTACGGTATCAAATTGGGAAGTATGATGGTGCTGGTATGAACAGAAAGAGCTAAGACAGGGCTGTCCAACTTTGAACAGGCCGAGGTCTACTTTTTTCTGGCCCAAAGTGCTTGAGGGCTACTACAATAATACCTCTACTTACGAATTTTATCCATTCCAAGCACATGCTCGTAAGTAAAAAAAAAATTAAGTAGAGAAGCAGTTTCCCATAGGATTGCATTGAAATCTGTTCCCTCTGGAACGGATTGATTTTCAATGTATTCCTATGGGAAGGCTGACCATGCACCCACTTCCCTTGTACCCGCTTGATCATCTGGCCAGTGGGGGGGAACAGGGGCCCACGCCATGGCCCTTGAACTGCCCTGTTCAGATGAGACAGTGGGCTGGCAGACCCAGAACTTTTCTGGGGCAGTGGTGGTCCCTGGGATGGGCGAGGGAAGGGTGGAGAACTTATCCCCTCACTTTTTAATTGGTGGCCGGTGAGCTACTTTTGAACCCTTCGTGGGCTACCAGTAGCCCGTGGTCTACCTGTTGGGCAGGCCTGAGCTAAGACATTCATCTCCCTATATCTTCAGTGGCTGCATTATATTAAACAACAGGAATCCACTCTTGTATCCTTCTAACCCCCTAGTTTTGTAGTAGTGGAGCAGTATATTAAAAAGTTACAGTTTTCACTAAAGGAAAAACAGACGCAGACTCAGGAAAGCCTTGGCACCTTCATTCTTCTTTGTTCCAGTGTTCAGCCCAGCATCCCTTGCACAGAACATCCAGAAAACTCCTTTGGCCGCTTCCACTGCAGAGCAAAATCATCTTCATTCAATTTTGCTTAGAAGTCGACGTCCAGTTCCCCCAAGGCAGAGGGCTCATCTGGCCCACTCCTGTTTCAAGGAAATGTTTACATTTCGGTTGCAAAGTCATGGACGCTACGTGTTACGTTGAGCAGAGCACAAGAAAACACAGAGGGGCCTCCCGAGGCAGATGATCTAATCGTTCCTGCTCACACTTCTCTGTGGCGCATGGGAGTTCAGAGCCTGCTTCACAACACAGCCAGAACCAATTCTAGAAATGAGCGTCAATCCAGGTGCTACAAGAGTAGATTCATTGGCTCCAGGGAATTTACTTGAGGGCTGCCTCCGCTCATTTGCTAGGTCCACAACAGTGGTTCATCTCTTTCTAGTGGCACCTAGCGGGAGTGTGCAACGTACACAAGACTCCACAGTCAGACTCTTCTTCACAGGCTCAGGGTTCTTGTGGAGAACTGAATGCGAAACCCGTCACTCTACAGCCAGGTGTTCCAACTCACTGAGCTATGCAGCCAGATGTGAATACGGACTTATCAGTAGGTCTACTCTGGTTGCGACTAGAAACTGGATTTAGGCCAAAGTGAGCGTAGAGGCACAGGGTTTGCTTAGAGCAGGCATGTCCAAACTTCGGCCCTCCAGATGTTTTTGGACAGCAACTCCCACAGTCCTTTGCCATTGGCAAACTAAGCTTAGAATTCTGGGAGTTGTGGTCCAAAACATCAGGAGGGCCGAAGTTTGGAGATGCCTGGCTTAGAGCATGTAATATACCTATGGAACAATGTTTGAGACACAGGAAGGGGTTCTTTCATGTAATTTTAGAGGATCGTTCTTCTGGGGGGATTCTGGAAACTGTAAATCACAAAAACAGAGCCCAGAATCTTGCACAGCAGTTCTGCTTTTAAGGGGACTAGCTTAGACCAGTTTGCTGTTGCACTAATTGTTCTTCCTTTTTCTTTACCTGATATGACCTGGTGTTCCTCTGAGCATGGCTAAATTTATACTTCTAAAGTGACACTTCTTTGCCGACTCAACATCTTGTCACATAAAGCATTTCACATTAGCTCTAGCAATTCACAACTTTGCGGTTTTGCATCCTGGAAGACATTTCAGTCCTAGAGAATGCAGAAGTGGTCAGCTAGTCACTTCTGCTGGTTAACCCATAATGCTCTGATGGTTAACTCATTTAGAAAATACCTAAAATAACAGACTATCACATGTTTGCTGCGTCACTTTCCAATAAAGGGACCACTGGATCTCCTTCAATAAATTGCAATTTTGTTGCTTAACATTTAAATTGTAAGTTGTGAATTATCTTACACAGTCCTGACTAGCTTCTGAAAGCTTCAACAATCTCCACATATTTTAATCTTAACCAATTAAACAATGACTTAGAAAAGTAAATAATTAAAATGGTTTTTTGCAGGGGGCAGGGAAGAATTATAAGTGTTCTTGTACCTGCTTGGTCAGCCCAAAACAAAGGTATTTATACTGAATATTTGATACTATGCAGATCTTAATTAAGTGGCTGATTTTAAAGCTTAATAACTTTTTGTCATGAGGAATAATTTGTTTGGAAGATCTTTGTACAGAACCACACAGTCTAGTCCAGTGGTGGTGAACCTTCGGCACTCCAGATGTTTTGGACCACGATTCCCAGAATTCCAAGCTTGTATTACCAATGACAAAGGACTGTGGGAGTTGTGGTCCAAAACATCTGGAGTGCCGAAGGTTCGCCACCACTGGGCTAGCCTGTCTCACTGACGCTGGTTCTATGACGATATGTTTTTCTCCATCTAATCTAGAGGTCATTTTAGCCTTTGTTGCAGATGAAAATGTTTTAATATAAGTGAGACTGGACTAGGATGGGGAGATGAGCTACAAAATCCATTCACGATGTTTGTGTAATCAGAGTCTGGTGTGTCAATTTTCCTTCATTCCCTGAGGCTCCAAAAATTCCAGACAGTTTCCTCCAGTGTAATAAGTTCACGAGAGCGGCAGACAAGATGACAGCCTAACAGCAATGCCAGAAATGTGCTCATAGCAAATCCAAAATGAATGGACTTCAGACAGCAAGTGAAAAGTCATTGGACAGTCCAGTCAGCGAAGATAATTTGACTAATTTCTCCGGAAGGTCTGAGGTGAACCACTCCATGGCCAACGCAACCAAGGGTTTGAATGTTGACCTGGGAAATCAGAAACCTTGCCCAGCGATGAAACTCACCCTACCTTGCTCTAATCTACTGTACCTCACACGGTTGTTCTAAGGATAACGAGAACTAATCTACATCCTTGACTTCCAATCTGGTCTTAACGGAGGAAGGGCAGGATAGATCAGATGCAAGTAATAACGGTTACTTCATATGTTTTAGATTATGCTACTGTCATCCTCTGTGTGTGAGCAGCTACAATAATATGCAGTAGGCTGTGCAGCAAATACAGATGTTTCCTTACAAGTTCAGGAAAGTTGATTCTTTTGGACAAATGCAACAGTACAGGCCCCATTAAGAAGGGAAAGGCTGGTGTTTTTTTTGAAAAGAAATTTGTCTCAATCCACTTTTGGAAAATTATCTTGCTTTCTTTTCACTTTAACATGTGATCTGATCCAGCTGTCAGCCTTGGTCTGGCACCTCGATCCAGCAAATGAAATATAGTCAGGACACCGTTCCAATTCTGCTACCTATGTCAATAGACGTCTGCTGTCCCAGTTCTGGGCCAAACTAGATTTTACAGACAACCCATCATTAGCAACTGAAGTCAATTAGTGTTTCAGAGAGAAGATTGGGCTAAAATGTGGAGAATGACAATACTTAGATCTATGTCTGTTAGAATAAAGGAAATTTTCTTTAAAATAAATTTAAGATGGTATTTGACGCCAGTGAAATTGAACAAAATAAACGCTAATTTTTCTAAGTTTTGTTGGAAATGTGATCATGAGATTGGTACCTTTTTCCATTTGTGGTGGGAATGTAAAACAATACAAAAAAATTGAAATGTATTTTTAAAGAACCAAGTGACATACTAGAAATGAATATAGAGCCCAATTCTGAAATTGCTTTGTTATCAATATTTGTAGATCATAGTTATGATTCTAAAACTAAAGCTCAGCTTCTAGAGACAGAAAAAGTTCTGGTGGGGATTTGGTCTACCGGTTGACTTCTTTTCATTTCTAGAGTCCATAGTCGCTGTAAAGCTGTGCTCCTGCTCACCACATGTTGTCTGAATCATATCCCCCACCCCATGGTTTCCTTTCTTCGCTGTGCAGCTTTCACTGCTGTTAGGACCAACCAGGATGCCTTTGGAGTTCTGAAGAACTCTTCAGGCTGCATGATTTTTTAAAAAATGGTGGATGAAGTATCGCTTGACAGAGGGTGAGGGACAGCCTGAGGGCTTGAATGTGATTGGTGAATGGCTGTTGGTACCAACAAGAGCAGTGGCTAAAATCACGGAGTTTGCTTTGTTCTTATGGAACAAATACCTTTGTCTTTGCTCTGGAAAATGAGTAGGGTTTTTTGGCTCTTACTTTCCCCCCTTAATCCCAAGGTCCTTCTGTTGAATATACAAATAAATTAACCATTTTGGGGTAGTTCTTAGTAAGGGCGGACATGAAACAAAATCCTCACCCCATCCCCACTGCCTTGAGTTGTTGATAGCCAATGCAAGCACACCACTGAGCTAATTGGCCTGAAGTTCTGCTTAGGCAGTTATTTCACGCCCTTCTTTGTTCCACGCCTAGTGTTCTACCATGACAGCATTGGTCGCGATCACGTGGTTTTGTCCCTCTTTCAGTGTTCCCATGGCCGTGATAACTTGTCTCATGACAAGTGTTACCTCATGGTCTCGTACTGTGACAAACACTGAATTTGTCTAGCTTCCTTTTCCTTTTTGGGGGGGCTTATTTTTTTTTTCGGTATTTCACTTCTGAAAAGTTTTTTAAAAACACCCAGACACACTTTTCTGAGAGAAACGATTGTTTTCTTGCGTGACAACTGTTACTACATGGTGTCTTGTCTCGGAACAGAAAGTGGGAACAAAGAGTGACAAAGGAAAAACCCTACCCCAGCACCAGGTACAGGATTGTCGCACTTAGCACCCATTCTGGGGGTGTGGTCGAGACAAATTTCAGTAGTTGCGCGACTGAGTGAAGTAACTTTTTTGTACCACTCCTAAGCACAACACTAACAGAGATAAAACGGACATGAAGTAACCGCCTTAGACATTAGGCTGTTTGCTTTACAGAAACAGAGATAGGCCATTCCAGACTGTAGCACCGCTACTGCAGAAAGTTAGCATCTTTGGGGGTTTGGGGGGGGGAGCTTTGCATTTGCAGCATTCCCTCCTGGCACAGCCTGGTATCGGCATCCACCCTCCTTCTGATGTCCTTTCCTGACCGATAGTACAGGAAGCACAAATGAGGCCAAGAAAGCAGGAAAATAAAAATCTGAGCATTTGAATGGCTGCGTGTGAGAGCTGGCGCTAGACGTGGGGAAACTAACATCTGTCAAATCCATACTGCACAGCTGGAAAGTGCATCAGCAGATGTGAGCACTGGGAAAGAGTGGGGGTGGAAACCAGAACCTTGTGTTTTCTTTCTGCATTGCACAAAGGAAGACACCAGGTCCTTCTCTCGCTTAGCTCTCACGCCATGCCCTAAAACAAAAGCTCAAGACAGGGAACAATGATCGGCCCTTAAATAATTGTATACAAAAAGGATCTAGCGCAGGCATGTCCAAACTTCGGCCCTCCTGATGTTTTGGACCACAACTCCCAGAATTCTAAGCTTAGACTGCCAATGGCAAAGGACTGTGGGAGTTGCGGTCCAAACGTCTGGAGGGCCGAAGTTTGGACATGCCTGGTCTAGCATGTTGTCTCTCTAATGGCATGCATCTCAGCCCTCTCCTGCCCTGCTCATTTACAGTGTGATGAGCCAGCATGGATAGCAGTCAGTGGTTCAGAATTAAGAATGGGAAGTTGTTGGTTCACATCTGTCCAAGGAGGACTTTGGAGTTGGGAAAGTTGCCTTAAAAGAGACTGAATATCATAACGTGCTGAAGCCATCCACAACTGAGCAGTGGGAGGTTGATGGGCTGCATCCTTATGCCCACCATTCGGGAATTTGCTGTTAAACAACTTTTATTTATGCCTTATTGATTTTGAAGCCGTGTAACCTCATTTTTTTAGTCAACTGATTGTCAGGGAGATTTCTCTGTAGCTTTCCTCTTCTCTCTGAGCTTTGTTCCATTCAGTTCTGTACCTGTGAGATAATTTGATGCTTCGCCGGGACAGCATATGTTTTTTTTCGCAAGCAGGCCACTTTGCAATGCAAGGGGTTTGATTTGCTTTGGTCTGTCCTTGGATAGGGAATGAAGACTGTTACCTTTCCAAACAAAATGCCCTCTTTCCAGTGGACAACATTTGTGAAACCTCTTTATGGAGGTGGCTGGCTATGGGGCTTGTTTTGATGAGTCCGCACCCTTTCGAAATTACTGCTACACCGCTGCCTACACACAATAGAGGGAAGTGTTGCAGCAAAAATAATGAACAACCCCGTGACACCTGAAGAACACCAATTTTGCTAAGGTTTGGGAGATGACAATAAGGCCATGTTCTAAAATCAATAGTGGGTTTGTTGGTATTTGAGAATGTATGTATTGGATCAGACCACTCACAAACCAGAGTATGGGCTGATTGTTTGCTTTTGGACAATGAATGCTGACTTGTTTAAACTATGGCTTGTTGTGATGTCTGAAGGCTCAGTCGTGTGTGTGGCTTGCTGCCCCAACTGCCCATATAAAATCAGCAGCTAACAAAAAGAGAGGGAACGAAATAAAACCAAAAAACGTCTCGCAGCTATCCTTTGATTTGTATTCCTTCATGGAGAAGGAAGTTGGACTTGCTGGACCCTTCCAACAATTCTATGATTCTAAGACATGAGGGAAACAAGCCATTGTTTGTTTGCTTAGTCACCACACTCTGGCTACTAGAAACCATGATTTATAGTAATGTGCGGTGACATCCAATGTTGTTTAATAGGCACCCAAAAGCCATCCACCTGAATGAAGCCAAAGAGCAGATCTGTGATCTAAACAGGTTACGCTGCGTGGTTGTCAATGCATAAATACACTGTCTGTTTGTAGAGCTCTTCCCGTGGTCTAGCATCATCCCGAATAGACTATTAGCTTTGGATGTTCAGAAATCCTTTACCCGCCAATGAATCGTCATGGGAGGCAGACTTCCATTTGCTCAGCTATGTTCTACCAACAAATGATCAAGCTGAAAAAGATTATTGTCAACAAACGTTATGCTGGGCTTGTTTATTAACGAGATGATACTTGTTTTGGAACATCTGTCGTGTACAAAACTTGCTTTTGTTTTACATACAAAAGTTGCTTTCACCCAGCTTATCCCTACCCTCATTCTATTCAGGTTGCTTCAGTTCTTACCCAGAGCCTTACAGTGTTTCTTTTAAATGCATGTCTTGTGAAAGTCAAGTGGACCCTCTGTAGTTGCTTCAGAGTCAAAGGGAAATGTCTGAAAAATATATTCTTCATGGTTAGAGCCATTGAGCAGATTTCGGGCACTTCTCTTTAAAGCAGAGCCCTAAAGCTGCGTAATTGGCGAGGGAGCAATACTGTTGAAGTCCCAAACGCAGAAACATTGTATGCATTCATTGCTTCAACAACCAGCCTTACAATATTAAGCAGTCTCTCCAGTACCATTGAAAAGAAAGGTTCAGAAAGGTTCCTGGATAGCTCAAGATTCTGAAAGTGTTCAGCATATATACAAACCTAAGTGCTGTTTTTAATTCTTTGCCTATTAATGGTTTTGCAAGCTGCACTGTCCCAGGGCTGCACCCCCAGAAGACAGAGGTGGTCAACTACTCCTGAGAATTCTCTCTCTTTTATTGTACACCACCCATTGTAGCTATTTGCTAGATGAGTGGTATAAAAGTCAAATACAGTACAGTGGTACCTTGTATAAAGGAATTAATTCATTCCAAATGAAATTATGTTAAGCACATTTTCCTTTATACAAATTTCCCATAGGAATGCATTGAAAACAAAGTAATTCCTAATCGCAACCATTTTTATGTTGTACGGATTCGCCCCATAGACGATTCTGTTAAACAAATTTCCCCTATCTCTGGAATTTTTATGTTGTACGGATTTTATGTTATACAAACCATTTGTTATACGAGGGTCCACAGTAAATAAATAAATAAATAAATAAATAAATAAATAAATAAATAAATATTTGGAAAACCCTGAAAAACAGTTGCTATCAATCACAACTGATTTGATGGCACATCACCTTATCTCTAGTGAGCTGCCTAGATGCCCTAAACAGATCCGATCTCGCCTGATTTCGGAAGCTAAGCAGGGTCGGCCCTGGTTAGTACTTGGTTAGGACTTAACCGCCCAGAGTGACCTCACTGCCAGATGGGTGATATAAAAATCCAATAAATAAATAAATAAATAAATAAATTGGATGGGAGACCACCAGGGAATACAAGGTGCTGTAGGCGCCTGGAGAAGGACTGGCAAACGGCTCCAGTATTCCTGCCAAGAAAACTCCATGGACATGGGGTCACAACTGTAACGATGCACACACCTTATCTCTATGAACTAGGACTCAAAAGAAAGGGGACAACAATGTTTCCAAAAGTTTCTTAATGTGCCCTGCCTCCACACAAATGTGCCAAAAGCGGTTTCCCTGTCAAGTCCAGATAAATGCAAGTACAGTGGTACCTCGTATAAAGGAATTAATTTGTTCCAAATGAAACTCTGTTAAGCAAATTTCCCTTTGGACAAATTTCCCATAGGAATGCATTGAAAAAAGAGTAATCCCTAATCGCGACTGTTTTTCTGTTGTACAGATTCGCCCCACAGACGATTCTGTTAAGCAAATCCCCCCTACCTCCATAAATTTTTATGTTGTACAGATTTTATGTTATACAAACCGGTTTTTATACAAGGGTCCACTGTACAGTATAAATCAGGGGTGTCCAAACTTCAGCCCTCCTGATGTTTTGGACCACAGCTCCCAGAATTCCAAGCCTGTATTGCCAATGACAAAGGACTGTGGGAGTTGTGCTCCAAAGCGTCTGGAGGGCCGAAGTTTGGACACCACTAGTATAAAGGAAAATTTGCTTAACAGAATTTCATTTGGAATGAATGAATTCATGTACTGTATTGTGAAATGCACTGAAGCGTTTCTGGAAGCAGCTTCGAGTCCAGATCCAATGTACTCTGTATAAACTTCCTTCTCTCAGAATTCCACTGTATTACATTACAAACCATATCTCCCCCTTACTTGGCTTTCAGATGAAAAGATAGATATCTATAGCAGATCCTCTTTTCCCACATGTCCACCGAATGTAGGCCTTCCTCTCTTTTGGCTGCCACCCTGCCCCTCCCAGATGGAAACAAGGAAAAATTGTTGTGTTTCTTTTTCCAGAACATCTGTGAATCTTTTTTGGAACAGCAAAGAACGCCAGAACTAGAATCCTTAAAGATTTGCCTCTTAAAATGGATTGGAGCTCAAGGAAAATCTAGCCTCTGCCCACACAGAGTACTGGGTTACTTGGGAGTCCATTAATAGGCTATGGACTGGCAGAATCAAAGTAGAGTAGGACCCCCGTATCCACTGATTCATTATCCACTGATTCAGTTACCCACGGTTGGCAGAGTAAAAAAAATTAAATAATTCAGAAACCACAAAGCAAGATATTGTTACAAACAGCAGCTGTAAAGCAAGCTACTGTCACAAAGAGCAGCCATAAAGCAAGATACTGTCTCAAAACAGCAATCATAAAGCAAGCTACTCCCAGGAAACAGCAGTTTGGGGATGGGTGGGCAGTCGTTCTCTCTTACCCACAGTTTTCATTATCCACAGGAAGGCCTGGAACCAGAGGGTTTCCACCCTAATATTGAAGTTGCCTATTAGTTTCCGTCCTCACACCTCTCTAGTGAGTGCGCAGAACAGACATATTCAGTACTATTCCAGCACACTCTACGCCCCTCTATATATACCATGGATGAGTTGGCATAAGCTGTCCCAAATGCTCTTGAAGTTGCCAGTTTTTGGACGGAAATTATTTGGGGATTCTCCTCCTGCCCCACAAAAGTTGTCCCTTCTCTTATTATGTATAAATATATACTCCTTGGCTGTCTTCAAATGAACTCAATACCGTACGGCTTTTCTCTTCCTCTTAGTCCTTCCTTACAACTAACTTATTAGTCAATAACTTAAAAGCAGCCTTTGGCTGCTTTTACACGGCCCCTAAATTCCGCTGCAAAATGCTCGCAGATGCGGAGCTTAAAATTGTTTTCCCACCAGCAGCGGATTTTTAAAAAAAATAAAGTACGACCACACCCACTTAAGCACACCCCAGCGCATTTTACAAGCACCTGGTCTGGAGGAGGTAAAATCCTTGTTGCTGTTTTAAAGCATTGCATACCTGGCCCTCCTCTGCTTTTTGTTTGTTTTTGTTGGGTCCCCCCCCCTTTAACAGACAGGAATCCTAACGGGCTGGAACAATTAGCTGCTGCCCATGGCGGGCGGAGGTGAGCCTGCATTTTTCTCTCTCTCCCCTCACCGCAGACAGAAGCAATAGAATCAGAGTGCGGGAAGGTGGGAACACAGGAAGCAGAACAAAAACCACGTTGGTGGGATCTGCATTTAAGTTGCCAGCGGATTTTAGGGGTCGTGTAAAAGCAGCCAAAGAGAATGACAGGTCCAAGGTGAATTTAAGGATTCAGTGGGAACTAGTACCTTGATCCCCCAAACAGCAGTCTCACATTTAAACCACTACAGCAGCGGTATCCAAACTTCAGCCCTCCAGATGTTTTGGACCACAACTCCCAGAATTCCAAGCCTGTATTGCCAATGACAAAGGACTGTGGGTGTTGTGCTCCAAAACATCTGGAGGGCTGAAGTTTGGACACCACTGCACTACAGCCTACACAGCCTCCAAACCTATTTAATATAGAGTAAAAGATGGAGGCTAAATGCGTGAACGATATGTGTGTGCCGTTTTCCGTTAGTTGTTTTTCGAGACCCATCCATCTTACCCGAAACATCGCAAACGGGAGTGTTAGGACAAGCCTGGGTGTAAAAATTGTCTTACAAACGTTGGATCTAATTGCAGACGAAGATTAATTCAATTTTGACATTTAATTCCGTCCATCCTCCTAGAAGCTTAAGGTGATGGCTTGCAGGTCTCAGAGGGAGCAATCTTTTATTGCTTCTCTCTTCAGCCGTAATGTCATGTCTGTTACACAGTTCCAGGCTTTTAATGTCTGACAAGTCATTCCAAGGTATGGTGTAGATTTTCAGCTTTTTTGAACGAAAGCTGGGCTAGAAACAGGTGGCTAGTGAGGGGAATGTAAGGTTTAGCGATTCCACGCGGCTCTGCCAGTCGGCCAGGGAATCATAAATCGGAGGAAATAATTTTGTCTTTTGGAAACGAGGTTCTTTGACAGCGTTGGCCTGCATTTGTACAAAGAGCCAATTCAGTGAAGGGCGCTGGCAGAGAAGTGCAGGAATCTTGTTGCTAAATTGGAGTAGAGGAGCTTGAGAAGAGGCGTTCGTCACATCCTGCTGGTACTAGGAGCTGCTGACGAACTTGAGCGCACAGAATCAAATTTGTGTCCTCCAGCTCATATGACGTTTAAACTATTGATCTGCTTGCTATTTCTTTGATTGATTGATTGATTGATTGATTGATTGATTGATTGATTGATTGATTGATTGATTGTAGTGTTTCATGCCCCTTTCTAGTTGACCCAGAGCAGTTTATAGATCAGCACGCGCACACACACACAAAATTCTTGGTCTTTGGTTTGCCGTCTAAAGGATCATACTTGATCCCCCAACCGCTGACTCTGCAGCCAAAGACCTAAACCACTGATCTACTCAGCCATTTGGAAACATTATTTATATTACCAAAGCCAGACATTTTTGGTGGCACAGGATTGGCTGGGCTGTGGTCCCATCAGGCTATTGCAGGGTTTGCGTCTTTATGGCTAAATACAGGGATGGGCAAACATCTCCACCCCGATGAAGTTTTTCCTGAAGTAACGTGGTGGCTTTGGAACCTACTGCCAGATAATGATGCCTTTAATGATTAAGAAAATAAAAAACAGACGCTTGGCAAGCCTGTTTTTTAAACTCATGACCTTTCTGGCTGTTGTGAAGGACCCGGTGTACCTCCTGTGCTCGTTTTCCTCTAGTCCCAAGGAAATGATTTAATGGTTACTGATATTTACACACATAACCACATGGTCCCTGGATAGACATTCTGTGAGGGATCCAAAATGAGGCAGAAGTTTCCCTGAGCAGTTTGCTCCCTGGAAATTGCTTAAGCCTTGAGGCCTTTCAATAACATATTAGACAAGAAGGACCCTTTTGTCCCAAACAGTTTCGTCTGTTAAGTGGGAAATAGCACAATACACACCACAGCTTGGGAAAACTATGAATTGGACTACAGCTTCCATAATTCCGAGCCGGTGGGGTCAATGGCCACGTTGACTAGAGGGTCCTGGGAGCTGTAGTTAAAAAACAAGCGAAGCATCTCCAAACTCTGGCAGTACGCCTTTTCCCTGAGAAGTCGTCCACTGATTGCAGAGCTTGGAAAAGTTACTTTTGTGAAATACACCTCCCAGGATATGCCAGTTTACATGAACAGTTATGTACTCGCACACAGGACAAATTAGCAATGATGCTAGTCACATCTTGCCTGCTAATTAGCATCTTTGAATAAATACAGATGGTCATGTTAATTCTTCCTTCTATATATTTTTAAAAGGGAAATAAACACCTGATGACCTCAGGACTTTTCAGCATGGGACTCTAAGTTTATCTTCTTCTCTGTTGTCTCCCCTACATATAATATTTGCAACTTTACTTGTTGTAGCCAAAAAACAAAAAACAAAACTTTCCAAATACCAACTTCAAACCACAACAGCCCATGGCTGTCATTAAAAAAAGGTTCCCCCCAAAAAGTTCCCTCCTACCAAATCACCCCTGTCACCTCCCTAGCTTTCCTGCAGTAGCCCCTGGTGTTTGGGCTGCCACCGCCACCGCCATCTTGGAAAATGCCCAGTTTCCTATAGAACAGTGGTGGTGAACCTTCCGCCCTCCAGATGTTTTAGACTACAACTCCCACAGTCCTTTGCCATTGAAAATACAGACTTGGAATTCTGGGAGTTGTGGTCCAAAACATCAGGAGGGCCAAAGTTTGGACATGCCTTAGGCCCTAAGGGAAATTAAGCTGTTCCTCTCCAAGATGGCTGTGGCATCTTCACTCAGGGCAGTGAGAAGCCACCACTGCCATTTCTGCAAAGGGCAGTCCTGACGAACCGTGACGAACTGCCATTTTGGAGGTTCGTCTCCCATCTGTCATCCACACCAACAGGGAAGAAGTGGCCAGTGAGGGGAAAGTAGCAGGTACCTTGGACTTCATGATGTCAAAATTGGTTGGCTCAACTCTTTCCAGAAAAGGTTCCTGGATGAGCTGTGGGTTAAAAGAAGCATATGTAGGCAAAAGAATTCCCTACAGTTGGAATTCTAATAGTTCCATTTCCAAGATACAAAAAAATCACTGAGGAGGAATATAAATGGCCTTTTCTACCGTTGCTCCTCACCTGTGGAATAACCTTCCATCAGACATTTGCCTGGCCCCCTCTTTGGCTGCCTTTAAAAAACTATTAAAAACATGGTTATTAAAGCAGGCATTCCCCCATATATAATTGCAACACAGTGTTCACCCATTAAATCTTGATTTTAATGGATTAGCCTGCGAATAATAATATATTGTTTTATGTCACGTTAATATTATTTTTATTTTTATTTTGTTTTATTGTGTTACCATTTATGGTTTTATTGTATAAATTGTTTGAATGTATTAATTGTTGTAAACCGCCCAGAGTGATCTCACTGCCAGATGGGCGGTATAAAAATCCAATGAATAAATAAAATAAATAAATAAACTAATTGCTGATACCGGTAGGTCTAAGAGCCTCGTGATGCAATGGTTAAATGCCTGTACTGCAGGTAAAACTGCTCACGACCTGGAGTTCAATCCCAGGTAAGCAGGCTCATGGTTGACTCAGCCTTCTATCCTTCTGAAGTTGGTAAAATGAGTACCCAGCTTGCTAGGGGGGCAATGTGTAGCCTGCATACTATAATTAAAACTGTAAACTGCTCAGAGGCTACTTGAAGTGGTATGGGGCGGTATATAAGCAGACCACTTTGCTTTGCTTTTTGATATTTGGAGGGAGAAGGACAGGAGGACTAAAGCTCCGAATGAGCTCAGATTTGTAAGTATCGTGCAGAATCATGAAAACGTGCAGGGGACGCGAACCGAGATGGAAAGGGCAGGGTCCCACAAAGGGTGACAATTGGAAGCATGCTAAATGGGTGACAGGGAGAAGGTGAAGCCGCTCGATGCCTCCTTCGCCTTGGCCTTTTTTACCAAAAGAGAAAGAGTACAACAGCGCTCAACCTCACTTATACACCCACAACGGCCTGGGTTGTCTATGCAAGCAAGCAAGCAAGACAGCTGGCTTTTAGATCACACTTCAAGTCCTGTGGGTAGGGGGGGGGACTGTTGTGAAATTATTGGCATGAACTTTAATGCGTTGGCAACAGATGAAGCTGTATCGGGTCTCCCCCCCACACACCTCCCCGCCACCGCCGCTGCCCTGCAGTGATTCAGTGTAGACCCCCTCCCCCACATCCTCTGGGGCAAGCGAGTTCTTATAAAAAAGGCCTAATCTAGAAAACAGGACCATGGTAACCTAGCAGGGGGGGAAATAGCTGTTGGAATTCCAACAGTTCCATTTCCAAGGGGGAAAGCAGAAAATAAACACCGTGTGGTGCTCCTTCCCACCCAGCCCCTACAAAATCCACACCTTTTGTCTGCTAGAAGGAGCCGTTAACACCTCCATAGCACATTTTATAGCCAACATCCTTTCCACCTTGGGGAAAAGAAGGCACAATGACAGTTAAAATGAACATGGGCATTTTTCCCGCCCGCTTTGCTGCGCTCATTACCAGCGGCTCAATGAACGGGCCACCGAAATGCAACTGAACGCCTGGTTGCTTGTGCCTCCCTGGTGATCATGATGATGATGATGATGATGGTGGTCCCTGTGTCACCCCAAGAGAAGCCAGGCACAGCGCAGAAGAGCATGGAGGCTGTGTGATCCTTGCCTGGAGGCTTGCGTGTGCTCTTAGCTGCTGCAAGTCAAACAAGCAACCTATCTAGTTCAGCCAAGCGAAAAAGGTAAGGTCCTTCGAGATCTGGGCTGTGTTAGTAGGTTTGCAGGGTAAAACGGAGCAAGCTACAGAAATTTCACTGATTGAGAGTATATAAAGTTACATTTTCAAGCTCCGAGCCTCAACTAAGAAACTGCCTGGCTTTTCCCCCCCATCTTGCCAAGGATCTTACATCTAAGAAATAACTCCTGGCAAATCCAGATTTTGCCATGTTATAACCTATTGGTACTGCTCTGAGGAAGGGGATTTCGCCTTCGAAATACTAGCAACGTTTTTGTGAACTTTCTAGTAGCCTAAAGGTATCACCTGTTCCACTTTTGTGTTTGGTTTTTGTGATGACTACACGGCTCCTCAACTTGTTTTGCAACAAGCTCTGTGGTCCAAAAAAAAAAAAAAAAAGAATTTTCTTCAGGCTCTGGAAACCAACGGACCCAAAGACTAAAATCCAAACCCTTCTGGATGCCAGGGGGAATTTCCATCGTGATTCCCTTGCATCCCGTTTATGATTGTTTTCAAGGGATACAAATCCTCCATCTGGAACAGCCTTGGTCCCTTGTCTTCCAAGCCACCTGACTCCTCTGTTTCCTGTAAGCTGAGCTGTAATTCTTGCCATCGCTGGGAGAATGGAAGGGAATCTTTGAATGTTGTGCATGAGAGGGTTTGGAAGCCTGAGCAGAGGCATCCATTTCCACCCGGTGCCTGGGCTCACCTGCTCGTTGTGTGTGCGTGCGTTGCACTTATGTAATGTCGCCGTGCTAAGAAGAGAAGGTTGAGGAAAGGGGACCAGAGAGAGAGAGAGAGAGAGAGAGAGAGAGAGAGAGAGAGAGAGAGAGAGAGAGAGAGAGAGAGGGAGCTTCAACCGTTTGGGCCCTTTGTTTTGAAACAAGACACACTGGACATTCTAGATGCCATATTACCTGGGTAAAGCAAAAAGCGTTATGCTTATATATAGTCACTTAGTGCTTATAGCACTCTCTGGGTGGTTTACAATCTATTTATGCAGGCTACGTATTCCCCCCCCCCCCCAGCAAGCTGGGTACTCATTTTATTGAGTTGGGAAGGCTGGAAGGGCTGAGTGAACCTTGAGCTGGCTACCTGGAATTGAACCCCAGATCCTGAGCACAGTTATAGCTGCAGTACAGCAGTTAAATCACTGCACCACAAGGCTCTTGGGTAGATAGATTCCACTCAGATTTTCAGATCATTTACCTCATCTTCTTCGTGTCCTTTTCCAGTTCATGGATCTCTCAAAAACTTTGTCCACAAATACACCCTTGTAACATCCCAAGCTCCTGGGACCTCTCAATTTGCAGTCTGTTTGCCCCAGAACATTAAGAAATAGGATGCTACTGATGAGGCATCCCTAATGATGCAGGCTTAAGGGTGGGGAGTGTCCTGTAGTTGTACTCCATGAAAGTAAAACGTCTATGTTCTGAACAGCCTTAGGGACAGGCATGATACAAAAACTGTCTACTGTTGAGAGATTTAGATGGTTACTTCACGTCCTTCCTCGTTCCGAGATGACGTTCGTTGCGTGATAACGTCGTTCGCGGTCATGTGGTCTTGTCCTGGTTCTGTCCCTGTTTCCGTGTACCCATGGGCATGATTGATAGTATCGTGATGACTGTTACTGCATGTCCTTGTTTGTGATAACATCTGTACTTCCATGCCTTCATTTGCCCTTTTTTTTTTTTGGTCTGACCTTCTGTTTTTCGATATTTCAAATCTCCGTAACTTTGCCTTCCATGCATTAAAAAGCAAAGTTTGAGGGTTTTATGTCTTTTTATCTCTCTGCACTGCATTGCTAACGCCATAGGGAATATAATGGTGAATGGCACTTCACACTCCTGCCACTAGATAGAGAATGCATTTGTTCCGCGACAAGCCTTACTTCACTGGCTCTTGTCTCAAAACGAGAACTGAGACAAGGTGATTCCTGAGGGCAGGGAGAGGTATGGCTCATCATGCTTAAATCCCAGTTCAGGGGGCGTGGTCAGGACGAACTCCCGTCGTCACGCAATGGATGTGCGGTAACATTTCTTCATACCGGTCCCAAGCGGGACGGCGAACAGGGATGAGAGGAGCGTGAAGTAACCGCCTTATAGAGCTTGTAGAACTGCAGAAGAGCCAAAATTTAAAAAAATACTTCATAGCCTTCACATGTTTCAAGTTACTTAAGTGTATCATTCCATAGCAATGATATTTTAAAAAGGCTGTAGAACTTTGTGAACCTCATAAAAAGCCAAACGTCACTGGAAAAGACAATAAGGCTAGGAAAATGTGAAGTCAGCAGGAAAAAGAGGAAGACCAAATATGAAATGAATTGACTATGTAAAAGAAGCCACAGAGTTGACCTTGCAAGAGCTGAGTGGGGCTGTTAATGATCGAACATTCTGGAGGTCACACATTCATAGGGTTGCCATGAGTCGGGGGCAACTTGATGGCACATCAACAAACAATACTGATTAAATACTGCCCACTTTCCTTACCTGAGATACAGACTGACTTCTTTTCAAAAATAAAGAAAGAAAGCTGCATGTTTTTGGATTTTCAAAAGGGAATGATCCTTTCTTTCTAGGAACTAAAACCACAACTCTTGAATCTCCCAACCAGGATGGCCACTGGCTATGTTAATTGCGGGTTTCGGGAAGCCATCTTTGAAAAAATCACCTAACTTTCTTGAACTCTTTCTGTTTGCAAGGAAAGTAGCTAAGGGATTAAGGTTTGAGGGCCCAATTGAAGAGGATGTGCTAAGCTGTCCAAACTTCGGTCCTCCAGACATTTTGGACCACAACTCACATAATTCCAAGCCTGTATTTTCGATGACAAAGGACTGTGGGAGTCGTGGTCCAAACCACCTGGAGGGCCGAAGTTTGGACACCACTGTGCTAAGTGGTAGAGCAAATCCTTTTACTGACAAATGGTCCAAGGGTCTGTTCTATGTGTCTCCAGGTAAAGCAGAGATAGATTCCAGCTCAAAGCCCCGAAAAGCTACTGCCGCTCAGTATAAACAATAAGGTGGTTACTTCACGTCCGTTTTGTCTCTCTTAGTGTTGCGCTTAGGAGCGGTACAAAGAAAATGTTACTTCACGTCCATCGTGCAACTACTGAAATTTGTCTCGACCACACCCCCGGAACGGTTGCTAAGTGCGACAATCCTGTACCTGGTGCTGCGGTAGGGTTTTCCCTTGTCACTCTTTATTCCTGCTTTCTGTTCCGAGACAAGACACCATGTAGTAACGGCTGTCGCGCAACAAAACATTCATTTCTCTCAGAAAACTGTGTCCGGGTTTGTTTGTTTGTTGACTTTTCAGAAGCAAAATATCGAAGAATAAAACTTTAAGCCCCCCAAAAAGGGGGAAAGGAATTGAGACAAATTCAGTGTTTGTCACGGTACAAGACCATGAGGTAACACTTGTCATGAGACAAGTTATCACAACCATGGGAACACTAAGAAACATGGACAAAACCACGTGATTGCAACCAACGCTGTCACGGTACAGAACTAGTCGTGGAACAAAGAAGGACGTGAAGTTAAGATGAGTTTTCTTATAAACACATTTCTAAATCTGTAGCTTGGTGGCAACTGTTGACTCCAATTTGGACTGTGTGGGTGTGCTATGAATCTGCTTTGAGTTTTATTCGGTACAGGACTTACTGAATCCATTTGGAAGGGTTGGGTTCACAGCAGCACTGTCGCGTTCAGGCCCACAAGGTATGGTGCTGGCTGCCAACTTGAGTGGAATTAAATAGAACACCCAGAGCGACCCATCTGAATAAGACACCCGGCGAACCGGCACCCGGTATGCTTACTGCGTCTGCCATCCAGACGCTGCCTAACTGTAGACAGGTGTTTCCGCTCTCTCTTCCTTACCTTCCAATCAGTCAAAGACAGGGCAGCCTGTCCATCAGAGGATACAGACCAAAAAGTCCTCAGGCAGCCTTTCAAACAGAGGACAGTTCTGTATATGTGGCCACTCTTCTGAGGTACACTTCCCTCTGGGCTGGATTTCCTCTTCTCAGAGTGCTAAAACTGTCCCAAGGCACTGCCTAGCGATGTATTTCGAATGCCGCTTGTAACTGCAGAGCGCATCCTGGCTGGCTGTTGGAGTGAATGAAAATAGCTTTTCCGCAGGCTCTGTGCATCAGACATCCTCAGCGCAGCTTCAGGGCCTCGGCGCTGTCTCTCTCTGTCTCAAGAAAAAACACATTACTCCTTAGCAACCTGGACTGCCAAAACCAGGTTGGCTGCGGAGAAGGGAACTTGTCTCTCACAGCTGGGGTGGAAGCCCTCGCAGCTGAGCCCTCGCTCATCACGGGGTGGCCTCTGCCTCCTCAGAAAAGCCAAGAATCATGCAGCTCACTTTCCTGACCCCAAGGGCCGCTGAAAAGCAGACACACACCAGTGAGGGCTGCGGTGGCGAGAACGAGCGCGAAGGACTTGGCATCGCCAGCCAGGGAAGAAAACAACATCTGCTCCAGCCAGGCTTCCCGTTTTTCTTTCAAGGACATGCAGAGTGTAGGTACCACCCTCGAGAGCAGGTTTTTGATTGCCTTTCGAGCCGGTTTTGGCTTCCTTTGATCGGATAGTTTCTCAGGCTGCGAGCGGTCAGCTGTGCATCTCAGTATACCCCGACCTGAAAGGAAATGGCTATGGGACGCATTTGAGTTGACTTTGCCGTCACCTTGTGTGAGATGGACATGTAGCTGAAGTCCAGCCTTTCCCTGGGTCCTTTTCCCAAAGTTGCATTTGTCTTTCATTTAAAGCTACCTTGAGTATTTTATGTAGGCATTTTATCTATGATTCTATATGGGGGTTCCTGCATGGCAGGGGGCTGGACTGGATGGCCCTTGAGGTCTCTTCCATCTCTACGATTTTATGTAATGATCCCTAATTGATCTCCCAATCTAGCTGGTCTCCAATTGTACAACAGCATTCTGCTTTTACTGTTCATTCTCCCTGGCCTGTTGTTTTTCTTTCTTTCTTTTTCAAGCTATAATTCATATGCTAACAACCGATGAGTGGACTGGGAAATATGAAAATTTTAAACTGCACTCTGCACCTCCCTTTATTGATTTGTGAGTAGCTGCCATGCTTGCTGGTTGCTACTGCTGCAGTCCTTAAATATTTTTTTATAAGACACTCTTAATATGTATCTCTTTAGCATGGGGAGTTAGCTCCACTGGGTTCTGTGGGACTTCCATTTCTGTAGGCATATCCTAGATTGAACCCCAATACTCTATGCATGTCAGATGGGCTAGAAAGCCTGTTCTGCAAGGTTAGGTAAGTCTAAGTGGCATCAAGGTGTTCTGCTTATATAGCATGGTGTTCTGCTTATATACTGCCTTATACCACTAAACATCCATCAGAGAACAGTCTTCTTTTCTATGGCCTTCTCCATTGGTAAGCTGTTTGGTCCAAGTCTAATGGAAATACAAAGGATAATAGGAGGAGGAGGTGAAAGGGATGGCTTGTAGGAACAGGGCCTTTTCGGCAGCTGCCCCTAGATTGTGGAATGCCCTCCCAAGTGAGACCCGCCTGGTGCCAACATTGATGATGACATTCCGGCACCAGGTAAAAACATTCCTGTTCCAGAAGATTTTTAACTGATTATTGTGGGTCCTGATGGAGATTTTAGTGTTGTATTTTAATATATTGTATTTATTGTATTTAAAGGTTTTATTGTTTTAATTTTATTGCAATTTGATGTTTTAATTATCTGAATTGTTTACTTTGATTGTGAGCCGCCCAGAGAGCTTTGGGTAGTGTGAGGCATACAAGCTATATAAATAAATAAAATAAAATAAATAATATTAATAAGGAGGTGGAAGTTGCTCATCTGGAGCTAAAAGTATCCAGATGACAGGGGCCATAAACAAACAGATCACCTTAGTTTTTCCCCCACTGGAGTGAGACGGACTGAAACTCTTTCTAAATTACAAGTCTTTCATGTTGTTGCATCTGTTCATAAAAATTAGCCAGTGGGTTCCTTTTGTCTTTTGCTGACTGTAGCATCAGATGTATTTTTGTGGTGGGCCTAAATACTGTTTATAGGTTGTGTGTGTTTTTTCCTCAACACTTTGTCCATGCGGTCCATGACTCCTTTTATGTATGGCAGAAATACTTTGTTTGTTGGGGCTGTTTTTCTTCTTCAGTCTGGTGTTGGTTTTTTTCCGGTTTGACGGCTCTTTTGATTTCATTCTTGGAATAGCCATTTGCCTGTAGGGCCCAATTCAGGTGCCCAAGTTTCTGTGAAGCTGAATTCCTCTAGAAAGAAGCTTCATGGCACAGTGATTAAACAGCAACATTGCAGTTAAGACTCTGCTCACAGAGAAAATCCAATCCTGACAGATTCAGGTAGCTGGCTCAAGGTCGACTCAGCCTTCCATCCTTCTGAGGTCAGTAAAATGAGTACCCAGCTTACTGGGGGTGGAGGCAAAGTGTTATTTACATAATCATGTTGTAAACCACCTAGAGAGGGCTTTATGCAGCAGTAGTAGATGTCAAAACAACAACACAGCACAAATTAATGTACAGTACTGCATGTATTTGCAGGACATAGTGGTACTGGACAACACTACTAATCACTATGTCAGATTACATAGGGAAGCCATTGAAATCCACAAACATAAGCACAGTTTCAACAAAAAAGAAGAAAGTCCAAAAATCAACAAAGCCTGGCTTCCAGTACTGAAAACTACAGCCTGCAAAAGATCAAAGTTCAATTATTCCCACCCAGCCACAAGCACCCTTGATCAGTTCACACAATAGAACAGTTAAGGACATCCATCAACTACAGAGAAGGATTGCTGCCACCCCTGATTGCAGTGAAACTTCTTAATCCCTCCATCACAATACAATGGCTAACACCTATTATCCTGCATAGGACAAGTTTCCTCTTTCCCACAACTTTAAAACCACACAGTCTTGCTCACTCTATACCCCAGAGCACAGACAGAACTCCTAGTTCCCTGAGCCCCTTGCCCTCTAAAGATACTGGCCACAGAGTCTGGAGAAACGTCAGGAAGAAAAACGTCCTGAACCTGGCCAAGCAGGCCGAATAACCTCACAACAGCTATCAGATCTCGGCTGTGAAAGCCTTTGAGAATACATTGTGTTAACCTTGTTTTGCTAAGATTTGAATATGCACACACACCAGTAACAAGGATACAGTACAATGGCACCTCAATTTATGAATTTAATCCATTCCAAATGCATACTCTTAAGTCGAACTACTCTTAAGTTCAGGTACTTATCTAAAAAATTGAAAAAATAAGTTAAAAAAGAAAAAAAAGAAAAAAAATTGTAAATTGAGCAGACCATATCTAAAATTTGCAAGGCGGCATTTAAAACACCAACAGTTTTCCACTCTTAAGTCGAGCTGCTCTTAAGTCGGGGTACCACTTATAACTGTGTGCTGTTCTGTCAATTCCAATTTATGACCCTTCTCAGGGTTTTCTATACACAGAATACATCAACGCTTCTTATCAGTCCCCGGGGCCACCCTAGGTCTGTACAGCTTGCCCAAAACCACACAGTCTGGCCTTTCTCCCAGGATACATAGTGGGGAATTAAACTTCCAAGTTCTGGCTCTACCCAACTCATTGAGACATCCAGCCAGGTTTGCATTATTAAAACAATAATCTACTTACCGTTTTCCCCCAGGTAATGACTGAAGGAGAACCCCTGATGAGTCTCCCACAGAGATGCAGTGCCCCGGATGAGAACAGCTCTTTCCCTGTTTGCCCCAAAGCCTGGATTGAGCCCACGTTCACCCTTGCCTCCAGGACGCGGGTGGTCATCACCAGCTGCTTCTTCGTGGTAGCAGCATGTAGCAACTCCGCAGTCCTGTACAGCGTCACGAGAAAGAGGAGGAAATCGCACGTCCAGCTGCTCATCCTCAGCTTGACCGTGGCCGACTTGCTGGTCACCACCGTGGTCATGCCACTGGACGCCGTGTGGAACATCACCGTCCAGTGGTATGCTGGAGATGCCCTGTGCAAGTTCCTCAACTTCTTCAAACTCTTTGCCATGTACTCGGCCGCCCTGGTGCTCGTGGTGATCAGCCTGGACCGGCATATGGCTATCCTCCACCCGTTCTCTTTTGCTAACTCCAGCCACCGCAACCGGATCATGCTCTACGTCGCATGGATACTGAGCATCCTGCTGGCATCTCCCCAGGTACAAATTCATTGACGTTGGAGGCACCTCTCAGAGTTTGTTCACACTGGGCATCAGGGATGGACATTAGTGATTCACAATTCGCTCAAGATAGAATCCAACTCAAGTCACACTGGCAACTTGACTCGGACTTGATTTGGGGCTTCTAGAGGGGGACTCTGGAGTCGACTCACAACTCGGACCAATTTGTCCGAGTCCCATTGTTGATACTCCATAGCCCAACATGCTACCACCCGCCACCGCTCCCAACTTCCGAGGCTGTTGCTTCTGCCCACGCATACACTGACAACTGGTGTGTTTTGTGTCATTACATTTTGTGACCGACTCTTTGTGACCCCATTTCCATGGAGCTTTCTTGGCAGGAATACTGGACTGGTTTGCCAGTTCCTACTCCAGGTGCCTACAGCACCTGGAATTCCCTGGTGGTCCCCCATCCAAGTACTAGCAGGGGCTGACCCTGCTTAGCTTCTGAAAGGCGAGACTGGATGTGCTTAGACTCTAGATGACTTCGCAAAGAGAATGGAAGACAAATTGATTATGGCAGTTTTAAGACCAAGACGGTTACTTCACGTCCCTCTCATCGCAGTTTGCGGTCACACTTGGGATCGGTACGAGAAAATGTTACTCCATGTCCATTGCGTGATGGCGGAATCTTGTCCCAACCACACACCCCTGAACTGGGATTTAAGCGTGATGAGCCATACCTCTCCCTGACCTCGGGAATTCTTTTGTCTCAGTTCCTGTTTCGAGACAAGTGCCCGTGAAGCAAGGCTCATCACACAACATACGCATTCTCCATCTAGTGGCAGGAGTGTGAAGTTGCATTCTCCAGTACAATCCCAATGGCGTAAACAATGAATCACAGAGAAGGAAGAAGGCAAGAAACCGGGAGTTTTGCCACTTAACACATGAAAGGCAAAGTTACGGAGAATTGAAATATCAAAAAATGAAAGGTCGGACCAAAAAAAAAGGGAAAACAAAGGCAGGGAAGTACAGAAATTGTCACGAAACTAGGACGTGAAGTAACAGTTGTCATGATACCATCCATCACCCCTGTGGGTTAACGGAAACAGGGACAGAACCAGGACAAGACCACGTGACCATGAATGACGTTATCACGAAATGAACGTAATTTCGGAACGAGGAAGGACGTGAAGTAACTGCCTAAGAGATGAGTGTTGAAGGAGTCGCAACACTGCCCACTTTCTTTTTCTTTTTGGAATAGGCGTCCACTTCTCTGAACCCTTGTAGGAAAATAGTGTTTCCTTTCACATGGCATTTGGCAACCTTCAAAATTAAATTCCTCAGTGCCTTAATTGTGGAATCAAACTCTAAGCAGCGTGCAGAGGAATTTTTGAAAGTTTCCAAATGCCCTTGATGAGAGAAAGTGTTTTCTATTTTTGGTTTAATGCTATGTTTTTACAAAATAAGGCACACCTAAGAACTGCTTGTTCCCTGGTCGTTTGCTAAATCCGCTGCCTTTTCCTTGTTTCTCCTCATACCACCTGCCCTGCCAAAACAGGGGGTAGAGGAAAGCTTAGCAATAGAAATGATAAAAATTGACACTTAAGAAACCAAATTTACAGCAAATAGATACCCTCTAGAAAGAAGCCTCATGGGCACAGTGGTTAAACCGCAACATTGCAGTTAAGACTCTGCTGACAAGCAGAATCCAGTCCTAACAGATTCAGGTAGCCAGCTCAAGTTGAACTCAGCCTTCCATCCTTCTGAGGTTGAGTACCCAGCGTGCTGGGGGGGGGGGCGGCGAAGTGTTATTTACATAATTATGCTGCAAACTACCTAGAGAGGGCTTTAAGCAATATGCAGCAGTAGAGATGTCAAAACAAGAATACAGAACAAATTAATGTACAATACTGCATGTCTGTGAAGATTCTCAGTCATCCAAGTGAGTTTATCTGGAAGTTGAGTCATGGCAACTGGACTTCTTTTCTTGAGAGACTGAAACGTTTCACTGCTCATTCAAACAAATTAGTCAGTCTGAATACAGCTAGCTGTGAGTTCTCCATTTTATACTTCACTTTGACCTCTTGTCACGCTGATCTGAAATAGGCTCATAAGATGAACAACGGCCTGAATAGGCTTATTAGGCAGACAATAGTCTCAATAGGCCTTTAGGTGAACAATGGCCCAAGGTGCTGAAACCCCTAAAGTAGAAGGTGGCTCTTAGGTCCACATGCAATGCATTTCCTTCCTGAACAGGAGGGAGGTTGGAACAGAGATCTTGTGAGGCTCCTTTGTGCTCTAGGATTCCGTGCCAATGAGTGTCCTTTCCTTGTCGAAATATTTGACTTCCTTTTCGTCTCTCTTCCAGCTTTTCCTTTTCCACCTGTACACCGTCCCGGGTGTCAACTTCACCCAGTGCGTGACGCACGGCAGCTTCAAAGAACACTGGCAGGAAACCACCTACAACATGTTCACCTTCACCACTCTCTACATCACTCCGCTGAGTGTGATGGTGGTTTGTTACGTCCGCATCTTGTTTGAGATTACCAAGCAGCTGAAAATTAACAAAGGTGAGTTTTCCGTCCTTCACATCTCTTGGGAATCAGGTGCTAGGCCTGTGGCGTCCCTCCCTCCGTCATTCCCAAATGTGCGGCTCCAGATGTTCTTGGACTACAAATCCTATCAGTTTCACCAGCACAACCAGTAGTTAGAGCTCTTGAGAGTTGTATTTCATAAACATGAGAGTCCCCACATTTGGGAACCTCCCATCCAGTATATTGATGTCAAACCGACTTGGCCTTCGGGATTTTGCTAGAGAACTTCCATCACCCTTCCCATTATCTCTAATGCAGGTGTCTCCAAACTTTGGCCCTCCAGATGTTTTGGACCACAACTCCCACCGTCCTTTGTCATTGGCAACCTAAGCTTAGAATTCTGGGAGTTGTGGTCCAAAACATCTGGAGGGCCGAAGTTTGGACATGCCTGCAGTCTAACGGCTACAGCAGACAGGAACTGTAGTGAAGCATCGGAAGGGCCCCCTATTCCGCAGCCCTTTTCTGTAGCAGAAGTGGCTAGACTTTACGTCTGCAGGATTTTTTTGTTTTCTGTTAGACTCCTCAAGATCCATCGATGCAAAAGACCTACATTAAAGATCCATTAAAATTAAAGAATTCCGAGCGTGATCTTGCTATACCAGGTGATAGTAGAGTCACCGAGAAACAACTTGAAAAAATTACCCAGTATCTGGATCTGAAAATTGAACTTCAGAGACTCTGGCATAAACCGGTTCAGGTGGTCCCAGTGGTAATCGGCACGCTGGGTGCGGTGCCTAAAGAGCTAAGCAAGTATTTAGAAGAAATTGGAGTTGACAAAGTCACCATCAGTCAAATGCAGAAAGCCACCTTACTGGGATCTGCTCGCCTAATTCGCCGATACATCACGTAGTCCTAAACGCTTGGGAAGCATTTGACTCATGATTTGTCATACAAAATCCAGCGTAGTTATCTTGTCTCCGGTGCGGTGGTGGTGGTGGTGGTGGTGGTGGTGGTGGTGATGATGATGATGATGATGATGATGATAACAATAACAATAATAACAATAACAACAACAACAACAACAACAACAATAACAATAATAATAATAATAATAATAATAATAACAATAACAACAACAACAACAACAACAACAACAACAACAGCAGTAATAATAATAATAATAATAATAATAATAATAATAATAATAATAATAATAATAATAATAATAATAATAATAATAATAATAGCTGCAGAAAGCCACCTTACTGGGATCTGCTCACATAATTCACCGATACATCACATAGTCCTAAATGCTTGGGAAGCGTTTGACTAGTGATTGGTAATACAAAATCCAGCGTAGTTATCATGTCTGCTGTGATGATGATGATGATGATGATCATCATCATCATCATCATCATCATCATCATCATCAACAACAACATCATCATCAACAACAACAACAACAACAAACAACAACAACAACTACTACTACTACTACTACTACTACTACTACTACTACTACTACTACTATATTTTTATGCCACCTTTCTCCCCAAAGGGACCCAAGGCGGCTTACAGCAATAACTCAGCATGACAATATTAAAATATTAAAGGGAATATTTAAAAACATACCCCATGTGTGTGATATTGCCAAGGGGTGCTGCCACGGCCTCGTCCCAGTTCTGTTGCCCTGAACTTTGTCTAGCCTAACTGGCATTTTCATTTGGGAAGCTGGTGGCTTTGTGCATCTTTTGCAATTGACCTCTTTGAGATTTCTGCCACAGGTCTCGCCAGAGGCAAAGATGACCACATCTCCAAGGCCCGCATGAAGACTCTCACCATGACCGTCTTGATAGTGGCCTCTTTCATCGTTTGCTGGACTCCTTATTACCTCCTCGGTTTGTGGTACTGGTTCCAGCCCAACATGATCCGCCAGATGCCGGAATATATCAACCACTTCTTCTTCCTCTTTGGCTTGCTGCACACTTGCACCGATCCCATCATCTATGGCTTGTACACCCCCTCCTTCCGAGAAGACCTGAAGTTGTGCCTCAAGGGTTTAAAACCAAGGAAGGCGCACCAGGAAAACAAGCTGGCGTCCCTGTCGGAGATGAACAACAAAGGCCAACAGGACCAGGGGCGAGCACCGTCGAGCGTTTCCAACGGAGGGACGTTGCACACCGTGTTGTAAAAAGCAAGCAGCTCAGGGCTCATTCGCACACACCGGCTGAGCATGCAATTTGCATTGCAACAGCTGCTGATAACTGAGCACTTGAGAAGTTACACACACGCCCAAACATATGAACTGACTTCACCTACATCTAGTTCAGGCATGTCCAGACTTTGGCCCTCCAGATGTTTTGGACCACAACTCCCACAATCCTTTGCCATTGGAAATACAGGCTTTGACTTCTGGGAGTTGCGGTCCAAAACATCAGAAGGGCCAAAGTTTGGACATGCCTGATCTAGTTAGAGAAGACTAGGAAGATTTTGTGAGTTCCCGTGTGCTGACCTCTGTACACAAATGACGAAGAGGGATGTGTGAGCTAGACCATGCACTGAGTGGGGTGATTGGTAGATCCGATGCTTGTCCTATTGACATCCCAGGGGAAGCAAATGACTTTAGAATCCTGGCAGGCATTGGTTGGTCAACGCCCCTTGGTAGTGGCCACGGAGGTCTTGCCGTTGAGGTTGAAACCGGCCCCAAGTTCATCCAACATGAAATATGGCCAAAGGAGGCCAAATGAAACATCACCGTTTATAAACTTTAACAAGGGCGCCATTTTTAAACATGATGTTGAACTGAATCTCATGGTTAGTCCCAGCTGCAGTAGACTCTTTGAATGAATAGGACTTGTTAAGTGACGTAACTCCTATTGATTTAATGGCTCTCCCTAAAAACTGGATTTAATTCCTTTTTTAAAAAACATGAATGCCTGTTTTGGGTTGATGACCATTATTATGGTTGTGATACACTTTGCGGAACATGATTTGATATCACAAATTTGAGTCATATAATCTGAAAGGGAAAAAAAGAGGACACCACAGAGTATGTAAAGAAACAGGGTGGGTGCTTAGGGCCAGTAGCTCTTGCTGATAACACACGTGAAACCAAAGATTAATCGACGCAACAGAAATTAAAACCAGCAAACCTGGAGCCTGTTCAAGAGTACTTTGCTTATGTGTTCACTGGGAAATACAAGTTCTACTGAACCAGGAAGAAAAATTACTCTTAATAAAGAGAGACATTCAGGGTTTAAATATATATTTTGTTATGCCTGTCAGTTTCACTTTCTCATGCATTAAATTTATTTTCTTGAAAATTCTTATCCAAAACTCAGCAAAAAGATGTCTGATCCAAAGAGATTGCAGCATTTAAAAACATCAATACATGTTTTAAAAGTCTTAGCAACAGCCCCCATTGAACTAAGGACCTTTATGTTGGATGGCATTTAAGTCATTTAGAAAGCCAGACCTTAACTTCTTAGCTGCCAATGCAAAGAGTGCTGCATCATAAGCAATGAATGGCTGGTTGTCGATGAGCAATCTTACTGCTATTTCTTCATGAGGACAATGAGGGAACATCTAGATCAGTGGTTCTCCATCTGTGGGTCCTCAGAGGTTCCTGGACTGCAACTCCCAGAAATCCTGGCCAGCTCAGCTAGTGATGAAGACTTCTGGGAGTTGCAGTCCAGGAGCATCTGGGAACTCCACCGGTGGAGAACCACTGATGTAGGCAATAAAAACCTCTCTAGGGTTCTTGTAGAAGCCATCTTTTTTCTTTCTAAGGAGGCCTCCAGAATGATGGCCAGCCTGCTTTACCCCTCCCCTCAAAGCAAGATCCGCATCACACGGAAAAGGAATTCTGCTTTGTGGGAAAGACATGTGCTGATTTGTACAGACGGATACAAAATGTGAAGCGGTTTCTTGTCTGAACCAAATGACACCCTCTCACCTGTAAGATGGGAGGACCGTAACCGGTGGACCTGTGTGCTGCTGTCAATTGTCCAGGTGCTGCTACCTGTGGATGAGTAACCAAAACCTTCTGGCTTCTTTCTAATGGGTTTGCATCAAATTTACATAAGAACATAAGAAGAGCCAAGCTGGATCAGGCCAAAGGCGCATCTAGTCCAACTTCCTGTATCTCACAATGGCCCCTCCAGATGTGTCTGGGAGCGCACAAGACTAGATATCTGTCTCCTAATACCACGCCCTTGCATCTGGCCCTTGAAGTACCCCGGTTTTAAGCCTGGAGATGACACATCTCCATCATGGTTTGTCACCTGGGATGGAGGTTTCCTCTGTCCAATCCCCTTTTGAAGGCATCCAGGCCAGATGCCATCATCACCTCCTGTGGCAGGGAGTTCCACACTTCAGATGGGACTGCCCTTGTTGAAAGAGGACACCTGGCCAGCACGATGGCTACAAACTGAAGCAAAAGCAGAGGGATAAGGCTCTTCTGTTTTTTACCAGTTAAGGCTTTAGGATGGACCTGGCAAGATTTTTGCTGAAAAGTGTCTCCCTAGCAATTTGGTCGGATACCGGTACAGGACCCGCCTATCCCAAAAGATGCAGAATGCTTAAATATAAGGAGCCCTTGCAGACCAGCTGGCTTGGCCCTGACTGCAATGAATATGAAACACCACGCCACCTTTTTTAAAAATGTCCCATGGAAATGAATGGTTGTTATTTATTCCAATAAAGCCAAGTAAAAAGGCAGAGCTGAAGGAAGGTGTTCATTTTGATTCCAAACAATTTCTCATTTTTTAAAAAGGTTTACAAAATAGTGTAAGAAAAACTGTGCACTTGATGCCTAGTCCTCCCAACAGGCACCTTTTGGGGTGCTATGTTCCCCAAGAGAGAATGCTTTAAAATACGGTTGATTTGATATTATTTTCACTGGAAAGAGCATTTTATTGCACTTTCCCCAGGCATAAGGTTTCGTGCACTTTTCTGAGCCGAGCACAGCAACATGTAGAAAGGTAAAGGTAAAGGTTCCCCCTGCGCATGCGTGCTAGTTGTGTCCGACTCTAGGGGCGGTGCTCATCTCTGTTTCCAAGCCAGAGAGCCGGTGTTGTGCAAGTCCGTGACCATGTGGCCGGCATGGCTGAACACATTTCTGCACATGTGGTATAATTCGCATTCCTTCCAATATACTACATTCACTTGGCACAGGGATGAAATTGAGAAATTGATGTTTTCTAGAGCAGGCCCTTGGACACGGAGGCATACCTTATAAAAATATTAAGTAGATTAGGTTATATCACATCAACCAAATTGGCCAGAGGGGCCAAGGAGTGTGCCAGGAAGTGTAACAGAAGGAACGGCTAGAGGTGCTAGTCTTTGGGACTCTGCTCTTTTTAAAAGAGCTCAAACATCTATTCCCGCTTTAAAAGAGAGGACACCACAACTTCCTGTGGATTCAGCGCTTTTAATGTTCAAAGTGTGTGTCCTTATTGCAATTGCCTTCATTAACAGGTTTGAGAGGTAGCTCACCACCACCAGTTCCATTTTTGAAACAGCTGAGAGCAGCATGAGCCCGAAATCTATGGCCGAGGTGGGACTTGCACCCAACTCTTCCAAGACGTGCTCTTTTGAATGACCGCTCTGCTTGCTGCCCATACGCACTTTAGACCCAGAACACAAGTGCAAACCACGTTTACGATCAGCTTTCCAGCTCTTCAACAAGAAGACACCTCTCTGCCTATTCCTTTTTCTCCTTGCCACCTCCTCCTCCTTCAATGGCATGCCTTGTCCATGCGAAACCCAACACTCCTGAAGAGAGGGGGAAGGCAGGCGGTTTTCCATTTACGCAACGCATCCAGCTGATCGCCAAAATGCCTCCTCTGCTACAACTCTCTGCCTGACTTCCCACGCCATGTTTGTGGATCCCTCCGGCTCATGAGTAGGTATTTTTTGGCGAGCGCAAGGGACTTCAGAGGGACGTGGCAGAGTCCTGTTTGAAAATGAACTTTGTTCTATTCATAAAAGAAAGACTGAACCGACCGCCACACATTCAATTTCTGTGAGAAGCTCTTGAGCTACTTCTGACTGACAGCCACGATGATATAAGGAGAGGCAAACACCACTGGCATTCTTTCCTGCCTTTATCCCAGACAGGTCTCGTTCTTTCCTCTGGAATACTCTGCTTTATCAATCTGGGAATGATTTTTGAGAGGGGTGAGGTCTCAAGAGACCACATCATATCTCACCTTTTTTTAAAGCCTCATTTCAAGAAGAAGAAGAAGAAGAAGAAGAAGAAGAAGAAGAAGAAGAAGAAGAAGAAGAAGAAGCTTGGACTGTTTTGAAGAAGAAAAGAAGTGGAGAAGAAGAAGAAGCTGACTGTTTTGTTTGAAAAGGACAACTGCCCCCCCAGGAGGCAAGATGTTTCCATTCTGATGGAGGGGAAAATCTTCTCTCTCCTGGACTAAGCCAGCATGCTCTTTCAACGAAGGAGCAAAACAAGCCGAAAGAGCTCGTGACATCCTTAAGACCATCTCCGAAAGCTCTTCTCACCCAGGGGAGAAGCAAGCTGCTTCAAATGTGTAGACGGGGTAGGTACCCAGCCCGCCCTTGAGCCAAATCCATATTCCCGGCTACCAGCCAATCAAGACTGAGAAACACAGAGTACACTTCCCCACCCCGTTCTTACAACGAGGATGGGTACAGAAGCAACCTCCCGCCACCTGGTGTCTGCAAACTGGATTCCAGCTTCCACCCTTCTCAACCTGGAAGCTAGCAGGTTGGAGCAGCAGAGTTGTTTTAAATAGTAGGGTGTGTGTGTGTCATGATCTGAGTATGGAGGAAATCTTTTGCCACCAAATTCTGGGGCAGAGCGCCCCTTTTGCTCTGGTCAGCAGCTGCTTCTGGTTAAAAGGCTGGGAACCCAGTTGAGGAAGGGCGGGGGAGGTTTGTCCCTCAGCTTCCCTTTACTACTGGCACTGAGCTCTCGCATCGCACGTAAGGGGGGCTCGCCTGTCCAAACACCACTCACACAGCCCGCCGGTGATTTCTCTCCAAGCGAGTGGCCGGAGGGCTTTTCGGATGATGCTCCGCTGCTTGTTTTTCAAAAGAGGTGCTTCGCCTCGAGAATGAAGATTCGGCCTAAGAACCCGGAAAGACAGGAGAAGGCTGGCTCCAAAGGGAATTAAGGAGAAACAGGAAAGGGGGGAGGATTCCTGGAGGAAGAAAGCGCACAGACTTGGTGTAGAGCAGGCCAAGGGAGCACAGCAGCTGGGGGGAAGGCCGGCCGCTAGGTCTGTGCAAGGCACAGAGGCAAGGAAAAGTTGCTTTTTTGTGTGACCAGCTCGCTGCGGTCATGCTGGCTGCGAGCTGATTCTGGAAATTACAGTCCCAAAAAAGTAACTTCTCCACCCCGCTTGGAACAAGGCAACGAGCAGCCTCCTCGCCGGCAAAGAGCAGTCCATACATTGCTACTTCCGGGAGAACAGGATGCGCTAAACCGCCAAGCCTTCTGTCCACGGCACCTGCTTCCCCCCCTATCTTCAACAGAGCAATGAAGGGGTGGGTTCTTCCCGCTGTCTTCTCGTGCAGGGAAGCCAGCCAAACATAAGACATTCAGAGACATCGGGAACTTAAGGCAGATGAAACAGAGCCGTTCCTCCAGAGGTTGGAGAGGAAGGAGTCCGTGAAGGCCGCAGATCCCTCACTGCTTAAGGCGTACGGTGAAGGTCCGGTGCTCCCCGAGCCTCACGGTTTCAAGTCGAAAAGCCTGTTCCAATAGTAAAGGAAAGCCGGGGAGTTGCTAGCCCCAATGATAATCAGCAGCAGCAGATAAAGGATCATCATCACAGCAAAGCGATACCTGGAGATCCACGACTGACTGGCAGGTCTACCAGGGAGAAAAAAGAGACAGCTGTCATGATACACTGTATATACTCGAAGATAAGCCTACTTTTCAGCCCTAATTTTGGGCTGAAAAAAGGGGGCCCTCGATTTATATTCGGGTCAATACTTTTAGCCACTGAGGCAAGTGCTTGGGTTGGTGGCTAAAAGTCATTTTAAACATCACACACCACTTCTCCTGACCCCTCCCCCTCTGCATCACGGGGGAGCGGCATGGCTAAAAGTCATTTTAAACATCACACACCGCTCCCCCAGCTCACAAAGGAGGAGCTGCCAGGCCCTGCTGCATTTCCCACCCTAGACTTATACTCGAGTCAATAAATTTCCCCAGTTTTGGGGGGGTTAAATTAGGGGCCTTGACTTATACTCAGGTCGACTTCTACTCAAGTATATACGGGTACATATTTATATATATATATTCATCACATTTGAGGGCAGGTAGCCGAGATGTCGTAAAGATGCATCTGACGTTATGGGCTGTGCTACAGGCCCAGTCCTTCAAACAGAGTGACTCAGGCTCACAAAGACACATTCACACACCCTCTCCATGTGGCACCTCCGAGGCACAATTCCATTCACAACCACAGTAGCCAACTGGCCATGAGATTATTTTTTAATAAAAGGGAGAGGAGCTCAGGCTGCTTGCCTGGCCCTGTTTGCTCTGCTTCTACCCAAAAACGGAATGCTATAAAAACTCTGCCCTCTGACATGGAGCCCCCTCAAAACATTATTTCCTTCTCAAGAGATTTTAGTAGGCACTGCCCATTGGAGCATATACACAACTCCGCGGCCCTGAGGACTAGTGACTGCTAAATTCACAAGGACAGACGCTGTCTCCTGGCTCCTGTACTGCAGACAAGATCTCTCAGAAATCTCCCCCCCCCCCAAATGTGTAAGGAATGCACGTTGTCAGATCATCTCTGAGGGACCTACCCCACAGTGTGATTAAAGCAAAAAGCTGGCAAACTCACCTCCGGTGCTGCTTCTGTGAATACAGGAGCAAGTATTTCACCCGGATTAGCTGATTGTTTGTAACAACCAGGTATTTCTGAGGGACATCACCCCCTTCGCTGTTCCTCACTCTGGCTCTCCTCTTGTCTATCTCCTTAGAGTCTACAAAAGGAAAGCAAAGAGGCCTTTTCAGAAACAAGGGGAAGGCAAGACAGCATTGATCGGTTGAACAAGCAATTTGCAGGTGAGATTCACAAAAAAGTTAAAATTAAAAAACAGAGAGTCTAAAGGACTTCTGTGCAAAAGATTGAGATGTACAAAATAATACAGGGCATGAGTAAAGTGGATAGAAGGACACTCTTCTCCCTCCCACAAAATATCAGAACTAGGGGACATATACTCAAATTGAGGGCTGTGAGAGTAAGAACAGAAAAAAGAAAGTATTTTTTTACCCAGCGCGTTGTTAGTCTGTGGAACTCCCTGCCACAGGACGTGGTGATGGCATCTAGCCTGGATGCCTTCCAAAGGGGAATGGACAGATTCCTGGAGGAGAAGTCCATCACAGGTTACAAACCATGATGGAGATGTGTCATCTCCAGGCTGAAAACCGGGGTACTTCAAGGGCCAGATGCAGGGGAGGGCTATCAGGAGACAGAGATCTAGTCTGATGCGCTCCTAGACACATCTGGTGGGGCCAATGTGAGATACAGGAAGCTGGACTAGATGGGCCTTTGGCCTTATCCAGCATAGTTCTTATGTTCTTATGTAAATTTGATCAAACCCATTAGAAATAAGCCAGAGGGGTTTGGTTGCTCATCCACAGGTAGCAGTACCTGGACAATTGACAGCAGCACAGAAACCGCTTCACATTTTACATCCGTCTGTACAAATGGGAGCTGGACTAGATGGGCCGTTGGCCTGATCCACCATGGCTCTTCTTATGTTCTTATTTTGCCCACTGCACAAACTACGATCCAGATCTCGGTTTGGGTCCCCCAGGAATGGCGACGTCTAGGGCCCAGACTCAAGGTTCAGAAGCATTTCAATTGCAGAAGGGGAGCAAACGGCATCCCTTCAGTTCTTGGACTGCAACTCCAACCAGGCTTACCAACAACTTCCAGAAAGACACGCTGTGCCAAATCAACTGACAACCAACAACTGAAGGTTGTCAGGTGTCTTCCATTGTTGGTTGGGGTGGTGGAAGTTCAATGTATCCGGAGGAGGAGGAGGAGGAGGAGGAGGAGGAGGAGGAGGGAAGGCCATTCCAGCAACTAACCTTTCTTCTGCACTTGGCATTTCACGTCCGGATGGTCAATGATCTCACAAACAGCAACGCAGCTCAGGAGTGGACCCATGACACTCCGCTGCCAGCCCAGACCGTGGGGGCTGTAGAGAAGAGCGAGGCTCAGGTCGCTGGTCAGGTAGGTGCCTTCGCCGAACAAGGAAGTCTAGGAGGAAAAAGGAACGTGTTGCACAACAAAAGAACAGCACCCTGGCTCAGGTCCCTAACCCCTGCGATAGGGTGGGGGGGGTCACTGTACTCATTTTACCAACCTCAGAAGGATGGAAGGCTGAGTCAACCTTGAGCCTGCTTACCTGGGATTGAACCCCAGGTTGTGAGCACCGTTTTACCTGCAGGACAGGCATTTTAACCACTGCGCCAACGGGGCTCCTTGAGGCGCCCCTAAAGAGAACGGGTTAGAGGGGACTCTAATGAGAAGATCTATCGAGTGCCATCAAGACATCTCTCTTACCCTGTTCAAATGACACTGGAGCCCATTGTGCACAATCGAATGGAAGTTCTCAAGGCGGCTCCCGTGGAATGCGTAGATGAGGTCTCTCCCCGCCTTGGTCTCCTCGAATTTGGCGTTCATCTGGCTGCAGTACATTATTTCAAACAGGAAGTCTGGCGCAGGGACCGGGACGCTGGGTGCTCCTGTCAGCTCTTGGATCCGTGTATACTTCAGTCCCATTAAGGCAACAAAATTAGTCACTTACAAGCACAGATCCATGGGGGGAGCGGGCAGGGGGGGGAATATATTTCCTTGGAACATCAAAGAAGGAAGAGACCCCTGCTGCCAAAGAAGGGACCCTGGTAATGCCCACAACCAACCTGCTGCCTTTTCTAACAAGAAAATAAAGTAAATAAATGGGTCACAAGATTCTAAAGTGCCACTGCTGCTCAGACATTACCAAGGACACCAGAGAGCAGGGGAGAACTTTTCACAAGGGAAAACAATTGCATTTTTTAAAAAAAACTACAAGTACAACAGAATCACCAAGCCAGGGATTCTGAGGCACTAATTTGTGTAGTCCAAACATTAACTCTTCCTACACTTGCTTCAACATACATCATCTTAATCGGCTCTACTTTATTTATTTGTTTGTTTTATTTTACAGTCACCCCCCGCCATTTTGCGGTTCAGGTACTGCGGTCCCATTACATCGCAGGGTCGCAGTACCTGCACCTCGGAGCCGCGGGGGGGGGGGCGATCAGGTCGATCCGCGCCACCCGCCGTGCTCCTCCGAGAAGCCTTGGGCCGCGCAGGGGGAGGGTGGCAGGGGGCAATCGGGTTGCTCCCCCCGCCCCCAGGCCCCACCCCACCCGCTTCCGCATATCGTGGATTTTCATGCATCGCGGGTGGGGTGGGTCCCTAACCCCCGCGATCGGCGGGTGGTTACTGTATTTACAAAAAAAAAATAGCCGCCCCACTACCAAGAGGTCTCTGGGCTACTTCATTTCTATTTCTTCTCTTCTATGAGAGAAGACAACTGTCAAAAGATAAAACAATCGAAACATTTCAGGACTGCTAAACAGTTTAAATAATAACATGGATTCCATAAGCACCGGTTCAAAAGAAAAGGAAATAGCATGGTCATATTAACAGCCAACAGATATGCAATGACCTTTGAGCAGCTTATGTTAGTTATGCTATGTCAGGTTAGGTTCTCACCTTGTAACGTTAAGATTCTCACCTCCTTCTTGCTGGTGCTCTGTATGCGCAGAGCCTTGGAAGACAGAACCCACTCCAGCAGCTCCCAGGCCCTCCTGTCGGCGCCGTAGGGTGACTCCAGCAACTCCTGCAAACCCACTAATGCATTTGCATCTGCAAGCTGAGAAACAAATGTGCTTAGTGGACCCTTCTGGCTTTTCATGACCATTTCCCATGGTTAGGGACCCCTAGTGGTCACAGCCCAAGTCCACATTTTTACCAATTCCATCCTATGCATATTTAGAGAGCAGCAAACCCTACCGCTAGCTGCCTAGATGCCCAGTGGTGCCCAAACTTCAGCCCTCCAGATGTTTTGGACCACAACTCCCATAGTCCTTTGTCATTGGCAAGATAGGATTGGAATTCTGGGAGTTGTGGTCCAAAACATCTGGAGGGCCAAAGTTTGAACACCCCCACATCCAATCTCGCCTGATTTCGGAAGCTAAGCAGGGTCGGCCCTGGTTAGTTCTTGGATAGGCAACCACCAAGGAATACCAGGTGCTGCAGGCGCCTGGAGTAGGAAATGGCAAACCACTCCAGTATTCCTGCCAAGAAAACTCCATGGACATGGGGTCACGAAGAGTTGGTCACGACTATAACGACGCAACACACATGCACACAAACCCTACAGCTGGGATAAAAAGAAGATTTATTTATTTATTTATTTATTTATTTATTTATTTATTTATTTACTTATTTATGGATTTCTACACCGCTCCAATTTCCCCCAAGGGACTCTGGGCGGTTTACAACAAAGGCCAAATAAATAACCAAAAGTTAAAAATCAACAAACCAAAAAAAAAAAAACCCACACAAATAAGCTAAGAGGATCAAACAAACAGATCTCTCTCTATGCACATCCAACAAACATTTTCACATGGGTTCAACAAGGCAGTCTACCCGGCTCAGAGAATGCAAGGCCGCCACCAAAGATGCCATTAGTTGCTCATCAGCAGTAATTAGGAAGTCACTCTGCTGGTCCGGGAAAAACAGGTCCCACCATAATGCCTCCAGGCAGCTTCGACCTCCAGAAATACCTGTTTTGCAAGCACTATTGTAAAACCTGCTTTTCTTCAGCCAGAACACAATGTCCAGAATTCTACTGATGTTCCCAAAAGGGTTGTACACTCTGCCACAGCTAGTGGCGCAGTGGTTAAATGCCTGTACCGCAGGTAAAACTGTGCTCACGACCTGGGGTTCAATCCCAGGTAGCCAGCTCGTGGCTGACTCAGCCTTCCATCCTTCCAAGGTCGGTAAAATGAGTACCCAGCTTGCTGGGGTGGGGGGAGCAATGTGTAGCCAGTATTACTGTAATTAAACTGTAAACCGCCCAGAGACTGCTTGACGTGGTATGGGGCGGTATTTAAGCAGAACACTTTGCTTTTACAGGCAGGTGACAAGGTGAGACAACGCATGCCAGTCATGTGCCCATCTTTACCACTGAGATGTGCACTGGCACTTGCCAATTACCAGCCGTCTACAGTGATGCATTACACAAAACTTTGGCCCTCCTGATATTTTGGACCACAAGTCCCAGAATTCTAAGCTTAGAATGCCAAAGACAAAGGACTGTGGGAGTTGCAGTCCAAAACATCTGGAGGGCCGAAGTACGGACAAGACTGCTCTACAGGATTCCAGACAATGCTCTTTTTCCTTATTGTCAGAAACATGCACACCTGCAATGCAGCAGCAGCACCCTTAGAAAGGCACCCTAGATCAGTGGTGGTGGACCTTTGGCACTCCAGATGTTTTGGACCACAACTCCCAGAATTCCGAGCCTGTATTTCCAATGACAAAGGACTGTGGGAGTTGTGGCCCAAAACATCTGGAGTGCAAAAGGTTCGCCACCACTGCCCTAGATGCTCCTCATGACCTGACTACCAAACCAATCGGGTTTCTTTAAAATCACAAGGACATCCTCAGCTCTGAGACGACTCACCAAAGCTTCAAAATCTTTGGTCTCTTCTGTGGCGTAGAGTCCGGGAAATGGCCGGAGGACAGAATCCCGCTTGTAGCTCTGCAGAGCAGAGACAAATAAGCTCAACTTCAGGTCGGCGGCCAAAAGATCTTTCTGGACGGCTTCCCGGATCTTGTCTTCAGCAGCGGCATCGCCAGCACTTGGTAACTGCATCCCTAATTGCCCTGGGCAGGGAAACCAAGATAAAAGGAGAAGAGTCCACATTAGCTGATGGTCCTTGTACTACAGACCCTCAGAGAACACGCTCATAGGAGATGATCAACCTGCTGCACCAAAACTCTGGAACTCCCTCCCACTTAGAGGCCAGGACTGCCCCATCACTGCTCTCTTTCTAGAAATAGGCAATGACCTTTCTCTTCAGGCAAGCTTTTTCCTGAATGATGGACTACCTATTATGTGTCTTATATGAATCTACCCTCCACAATCACATAGACTTTGTGATTATAACCACTTACAACCTTTGTGTGATTGCACTGACACTATGTTTTCAATGTTAGCTTCCATCCCTCATAACTTTAACATAGAATTTCTCCCCTCTCTCTAACGGCTCGTGTTCTCTTGTAGCTTTTAATGCTGCAAGATGTCCCTCAATTCCCTGTTCTCAAACTTGAATAAGTCTTAATTGTACTGGACTGTATATTGTCCCTCATTACTGTCAGCCGCCTTGGGTCCTTTTCTAAGGAGAACGATGGGGTAAAAATACTCTAAATAAATAATAGAAATAACAATAAATAAGAGATGTGTGTGTATGTTAAATGGCCTAAATTAAAACAACCACAAAGTTCACAGCATAAAAGCATGATTGAAGATGCTTACAGTACATGCATCTATACATTTACCTCATACAGTAAAGTAGACCCTCGTGTAACAAACAGTTTGTATAACATAAAATTTGTACAACATAAAACATTCCAGAGATAGGGGAAATTGGCTTAATATAATCGCCTATGGGGTGAATCCGTACAACATAAAAATGGGATTACTCCATTTTCAATGCATTCCTATGGGAAATTTGTATAAAGGAAAATTTGCTTAACATAATTTCATTTGGAACAAATTAATTCCTTTATATAAGGTACCACTGCACATGGAGTTCAAAACCACACCCACAAACACAACACAGAAAAGGCTCTCCCAACGCCCTCGGAAACCACATGGCCGGCAGACAGGTATTCTACAAGTAATATGTTGCTATCTTCTGCAAGAACATATAATTGTGCAGCCTAGCATGTGTATGTGTACATACGAATGTGTCATTTGAGATGTGCTGTTTACATAATGGAACATTGCAACATATCACTGAAACTCATATATCTACACCAAGGGAGAATCTCTGTGGGGTATTTTATATACTCATCCTTGATCCGCTGTGTGTGTGAACTCTTGGAAATTTCAACATCCTCATCGCTCCATCTCTGTAAGGAGGAAAGCTATCTCCCTCCCCCTCCAAACTTTAAAAAAAAAACTCCAGGCAAAAATCAAAGAAAACCAAACCCAAACAAAAGATACCAAAGACACAAAACATTGGGGCACCTTAAAGACTGGCTTTTGGCATTTTAATGTAACGTTTCATGGACACGTCCACTACTTCTATTTTTACTTATTATTTTGTTCATATTTATGATGATTATTATTATACCATATTCTTTATTATTTGTAAAATTTGATTTGGTACGTCTGGGGTTTGCATTGTTTGGGCAAGTTGTTTATTTTGCAATGTGTTGTACACCGCCCAGAGTTCCTGCGGGAAAACCGGGGGGGGGGGTCAACAAGTACAAAAATAAATATAAATAAATAAACAAATTCAGACATACAGCAGCAGAAATAACATGACAATCAGACTTCAAAAATGCAAAAAAGAAGGAGGAGGAGAAGAAGACCACTGAGCAGGGAACTTGCCTTCCTCAGAACAGCCTTGTACTACAGTTCCCATCCTCCCTGACTGTTAGCTGGGACTAATGGGAGTTGGAGTCCAGCATCATCTCTAGACTCAGGCTGAAAACCCCTGGAAACCCCCCCCCCCAAACTTAACAGCCGCGCAAGAGGTAGAAATGCAACAGATCGAGCCTCCCCCTTTGTGTCTGCTGGCCACGGGCTTACCTGTTGAATTCCTGCCTGCGACGCAGCTGCTAAACTAAGCCGACCCGCATCTCACCTCTCGCCAGCAACGACTCCCCAGGGCACCGGCCTGAAAGGCTTTACTGCGCATGCGCCTTTCTCTCTTTGCCACGCTCCGACACTGAAGCGCCGAGTTTGCCCTTACTTTGCCCCGCCCACTCTCATTTCGAGCAGGCGCAGTGGCGTCCCCTGGGCCGCTTCTGTTCCGAGACATGCTCAGTAACAAGACATGAGGCTAGAGACTTGCCCTTCTTCTGCCTTAGAGCCAGCTCTCAGCGTTGCCTTTCTCTTGCTCGCCTAATCGTCGTGCGCATGCTCAGTACCACCAAACGAAGCCAAACTGTTTCCCTTATCTTTCATGGGGGAACGTATTTGGGGGCGGGGGAGCGACCAGGGATAACAAAAAAACCCGTTACTTCAAAATGGTCGCTGGTTAAGTTTCTGCAAGAAGATCGCCCCAATCCCCGCTCAGAAAAAATAATACAAAATAATAAAGAGACAAAAAAGATGTGGAACCTGAACGACGTATTATATCCACAAAAGCTCGTGTTAAAGTGACATCATGTTTTTTTGTCTCCTTTCTACATTTTCTTAGTTTTTATTTTATTTTTCTGTGATATATTTCTCCCCCCAAAAAACGAAGACTTGCTCATTGGGAGAGCATGAGACATTTACCAGAAAAAAAGCTTTCATACAAAGTCCAAGAAAGCAGGCAATTTCTATCAACAAAGTGCAACCCAAAATGTATTATTATTTTATTATTTTAGAGTATTTTACCCTGCCTTTCTCCTTGGAAAAGGACCTAAGGCGGCTTACAGTAATGAGGGTTAATACACAGTCCAGTACAATTAAGACATGTTCAAGTATTTGAGAAAAAGGAATTGAAGGACATCTTACACAGCATTAATAGACAACATTACATTAAAGCAACACGGTTATAAGTAGTCATAAACACAAAGTCTGTGAACCCATAGATTCATATAAAATACACATGGTAGTCCATCATTCAGGTAAAACTTATATTTCTTAAATGGGGAAAAAACCCACAATAAATAAATGATATGTGAAGGAGTGTAAGGTGGCAGAGAGAGGGAAAGATTAGGACCGGAGAGCTGGGTTTTAATCCATGGAAACTTGTGGGTGTGAGAACTGATAACTCGTTAAATAATGCCTTGAAAACCTTGATATAATTGGATGCAACTTGATGGCTCATAATATACCTAAAGAGATGAATGTATCAAATGTGTGACTGCAACAATGTACACACAGTACTTGCCTTTCCTCTGAAGGCTTAACACAACTAAACAATTGTTTCCAGCTGGTACCTAAATGACAACAGACAAATGACAACTCCTGTGCGGAGTCCCACAATCTGAGCGCCAGGGTCAATCTGGATTGTGTGGTTGTCAACCTCACAACAACTCATCAAGGGCACCACAAACAAATGAACACAACCCCCTTGATGTCACAAATCCCACAGTGGAGACTGGGTGTCTCATTTTTCTCTGATATACATTACACACACACCTTAGGCCAAAAGAAGATACTGATTTATATTATTTTTCATATGCTTTTTTTATATGTCCCGGTGCAAATTTTGCTTGGTGGCGGTAATGTAAATGTGATTTCAAATTCCTCTTACTCAAATGGGGAAGATTATGACCAAGCAAACTGTGTACAGATGCATACACACCTGAATATACACCGGCCTAAAATGATGCTGCTTAAATGAAGGAAAATTGAAATAACCAGAGGATGCCCTCTGAGCTCCCTTTAATTTTGACAGACTCCTTGACCAAGAATTCAATGTATATACAGTATATCTTTCCTCTGGACCGTTTTAGTAAACAAATGGAGGTTCTACAAGCCATAAATCTGCCCAAGACAAGTAAGAAGACTTGTGGAACATTAATAACTGATTTAATTTCTGGTACTGCTGTTATGTATCATTAAGTTGGCCTGATATAAACCTATGGATGAATGACTTCCAAAATGTCCTATTGTTAAGAGCTCTGTTCTTTTAGAACAACCAATAGTTTCTCATGAGTCACAAGGTCAAAGGATTTGCTGTAGTCTGTAAAGCACAGACTGATCATCTACTGAAATGTTTGATATAATTCAATAACCAGCACATGTTCGTGATATCATATTGAGTGCTTTTTTTCTTTCAGAAGCCAACTTGAACATCATGCACTTTCACTCCATGTAGCAAAAAAGAAAAATTCTTTGTTGCTACACACTGAGCATCACTTTGCTTGCATGGAAAAGTAATACAGTACTTCAAAAAAATCCAAATGTATACAAAAGTATCAAATAAATGTTGGAAATGTAAACAGGAGAGGACTTTCTACCCTATGTGGTGGTCATTTAAAGAAGCAAGGACATATTGGAGAATGGCACATTAAAGTTTACAAAAAATTATGTCATGTAATTTACCATTTAAACCAGAGGTTTTTTCTAGCGAATATTATGCCGGAGATCGTAGATATAAAAATAAGACATGTAGTGATTCATGTAATAACTGCAGCTAGGATTTTCTATGCTATGTTGTGAGGAAGAAAGAGATACTGAAACTAGAAGAATTGATTTAAAATGTTTGGAAGTTGCAGAAATAGACATGATGTTGGACAAAATGAAAGGACGAACTAACGGAGAAGCAGGAGAAAGCTGGGACCTACAGAGGAATCTGCAAGAAGTTATGAAAAAGTACTGAAAAAAGGTACAGATTAATAGAAATAGAAGAAGGAAATTATGAAGAGCACCAAATAATTGAATAGGGCTAATATGTAAGCAATACACTTTAATAGAAATGTAACAAAGAATGTAATTGTTCTCTTCTCCTCTCCCCTTTTTTCTGTCTCCTTCCCTCCCTTTTGTCTCTTCCCCTTCACCTGATTATTTTCCTTTGTTTTGACTTGATCCAATTTAAACAAACAAACAAACAAACAAACAAACAAACAAACAAACAAAAGAAAAGGAAAGCAATGGAACTATACATACTGCACTCTACTTTCCTGGGGATTGGAATGCATAGTGAATCTTGTGGCCACTGATTTGTTTTCCATGTTTGTTGGCATGTTCTTCTTAGGATTTTGATAGATACCGTCTCTGTAACTTGGAACAATGCCATCAGTATCCCATCTATTCCGGTGATTTACTTCTTCCCAGTGCTTTCAGAACAGCTTTCACTTAACGTTCTAGAACTTCAGGTTCGTCATCATAGGATTCTTCTTCAAAGGAGTTTATCATCCTTTTATCTGTTTTATACAGTTCTTCATTATAGTATTTCCACTTTCCCTTTATTTTATCCTGGTCTGATAATCCATTCTCCTGTTTGTCTTTCAGCATCTCTTCATTTGGGCCTTTTCACACGACCCCTAAAATCCACGGCAAACGGCTCCCAGATCCGGAGCTTAAAATGGTTTCCCCACCAGCTCCGGAGTTTACAAAAAATTAAGTGCGACCACGCCCACCTAAGCACGTCTCAGCGCACTTTTCAAGTTCCTGGTCTCCGGAGCTGAAAAATTTCTGATGCGGATGTAAAGTAGTGAGTGTCGGTCTCTCCTCCCCTTGTGTTTTTTTTTTTTGATCCCGCCGCCCCTTTAGGAGACAGGAATCATGACGACAACGGGGCTTGGGCGGCTTCCACCGGCAGACGGAGGTGAGCCTGCATTTTTTTCTCCCTTTTTTCCTCGCTCCCCTCATGCAGACAGGAGCAAGGAAGTGCGGAGGGGGTGGGAACACAGGAAGAGCCACGAACCCCCAAGATCTCTGGTCTGAATTTAAGTGGCTAGCGGATTTTAGGGGTCGTGTAAAAGCACCTATGTGGACTAGAACCCAAGAGAAAAAATGAGAGGAAAATTATTCTAGAAAGAAAGAAAAAGCTACTTTTAGCTTCCACACTAGAATGCACAACACGAATGCTAATTAGTAAAGTAATTAATTGGTAATGGAAAGTAATCGGACAAAATATGAATAAAGGTTTGAAAGAAACATTGTGTTCAACTTCCAGTGGTTTTGAGTTTTGCCAAAAGAGGGCAGCAGAGTCTCACTGGAAGCCTAATATTTCTTATTATAGGAAATACATGGTACCTTGTATAAAGGAATTAATTCCTTGCAAATGAAATTATGTTAAGCAAATTTTCCTTTATACAAATTTCCCATAGGAATGCACTGAAAACAGTTAAAACTAATCGCAAGCATTTTTATGTTGTACGGATTTGCCCCATAGATGATTCTGTTAAGCAAATTTCCCCTATCTCTGGAATTTTTTATGTTGTACAGATTTTATGCTATACAAACCGTTGTTATACGAGGGTCCACTGTACAATGAATGGATGTTATGTGGCAGTTCAGCCATGGCAGTGCCACAGCCTTACTTCAAGCTCTAGAAAAAACTGACATCTGCACTTGTTCTACTGAATAATTTTTAGACTCTGTGCATTTATTTCCATCCAAAACATTGTGTTGTGGAAACCTACCCTTTAAAAATGTTCTTATATGTTTATAAAGCCTGTTTACAGGTTTACCAAAGGAAGTCTGTTACGCAGTAAATATTGTATCGTAACAAGTTTTAAAGGTTCAGTCCCACTGGCATCAACAAAAAGATGAATTTTGCTCTCAGCATCACTTTCTGGAAATGCTCGACGAAGTTTGTGTTGTAATGGACGCTTGCCTTTCTAAACCTGTGTCTTTTTCTGTATTGGTGTTGTCCCACAAAAGGTTAAAACTGAATTCTTCTCTACCCTAGTTTTTAATTATAGCCTAAGTCATCTTGTTTAGACCTTTTGCAAAGGATTTACATCTCGTGTCCACCGTAATGTCAACATCCTTTCTTCTTGCAGGGTAAAAAATATGTCAGCTTTTAAACTCCTGCTATTCGCATTAAATTTTCTGTTCGCTTGACCTTTCCATAGCCCCGTATATGTGTATGGAGGAGTAGGGGAGGGCATTCCCTTTCATTTCCCCTGGGAGAGTCACCATGGAGTGGTCCAGGAGCAACGGTTAACTCAGCAGGACTGCTTGAGCTCACTTAACACTTGGTAAAGGAATCATATACACACTTCTTTCTAATTAAATTAAAAAACTGGTGGTCCTTGGAGAAGTACATAAGAACATAAGAAGAGCCATGCTGGATCAGGCCAAAGGCCCATCTAGTCCAGCTTCCTGTATCTCACTGTGGCCCCACCAGATGCGTCTGGAAGCACACGAGACTAGATCTCTGTCTCCTGATATCACTCCCCTGCATCTGGTCCCTGAAGTACCCCGGTTTTAAGCCTGGAGATTACACATCTCCATCATGGTTTGTAACCTGTGATGGACTTTTCCTCCAAGAGTCTGTCCAATCCCTTTTTGAAGGCATCCAGGCCAGATGCCATCACCACCTCCTGTGGCAGGGAGTTCCACAGGCTAACAACGCGCTGGGTGAAAAAATATTTTCTTTTGTCTGCTCTTACTGTCCCTGCCCTCAGTTTGAGTGTATGTCCTCACACACACACATTCACAAGTTCCAGAAGAGAAGATCTGGTGGGGTAATTGCTGTTTTCCCCACATAATTTTTGGAGGACATCTACATTGTCTTTGACCATTTTCGGATAAGCGGGTTTTGAAAGTACTGCGTGTGGTTGTGAACTGGCCAGACCCCACACTCTTTAGGGATGAACAGGCACAAACTGGGAGCAATTTGGGTAGAATATTTCCCATTGATATATAGATTATTATTCCTAGTTTGTACCCCACGAACAATATTTGGGCACCTGATTTATTTATTCAATTAATTTCATTCCTTTTACTTAGCGTGTTCGTTCTTCCAAATAACAGCCTCCCAAATAGTGTAGGGTAGCTTTTGCAACAAAAGAGCAACATTCATTCTTAATGTGAGATACTGCGCTTGCAATGTTTCCCACTGCAGTGTAGTGGTTAGAGTCTAGAGCAGGGGTGCCCAAACTTTTTGTAAGGAGGGCCAGATTTGGTGGCTGAGAATGTGTCAGGGGCCGGTTGCTCCCCGACCCTGCCACCCCACCGCAAGCCCCACCCACTGACCCATAAGCCCCACCCACGAACCCCTTGCAACCCCACCTGCAGGAAGGAAGGCGGGGACCAAGGGAGGGAGGGAGGGAGGTGGAAACCAAGAGAGGAAGGAAGGAAGGTGGGGACCAAGGGAGGGAGGAAAGAAGGAAGGTGCGCGCCTAGCTTCACAAGGTTCCCGGTGGTGGCAGCCCGCCCACGCGCCACCCCCCGTACGTGCGCCCAGCCCCACAAGTTTCCCGGTGGTGTCAGTGTTAGTGGAAGATTTAAAAAAAAAACGGGGTGAAGGAGGGGGAGGGAGGGGTGGGCCAGGCAGCCGCGGGCCACTCAGAATGGCTTGATGGGCCGGATTTGGCCCCCGGGCCGGACTTTGGGCAGGCCTAGTCTAGAGATTTCAAATCACCACTTGGCTGTGGAAACTTTCTGAGGGAGTAGACTTAATAAAACCATTCCTTAAATCTCTCGGTTCTACCTTGCCAGTCCTATTAAGGTTGGAAGGAGATGCTTCCACCTGAATGGCACAGAACACACATGTTTACAGCAATCAGAAAAGTTACTTTTTTTGGATTGTCTCTCCCAACAGCCAAAGAGTTAGCATGACTGTGGAATTCAGGAGATGGTACTAAATAAATAAATAAATAAATAAATAAATAAATAAATAAATAAATAAATAAATCCCATCCGTAAACTTCTGTTCCCGACAAGATTCAGATCTGATGCTGCTTTCATTATATTTGAGCCACTTCTAACATTTTAATCGTTACGTTGTCCGGTGTGGTCTCGTTTTCGAAAGAGATGGAGGGGAGGAGATAAATCAAACAGGACATAATAAATATGTAAAGCAAACCTGGACAGATCTCCCCTTTCAGTGCTTGATGAGGTATGTATTGATTATCAACGACTACACAATTATCAGCAAACATTAGCTTGATACGTAGAGCACCAAACCTGTCGCCATCTCACCTCAGTGGAAAGCAAAGATTCTTAACAACCAACCCCATGGCTGATTTTTATTCGCTCTCTCCCTCACTGAATAATTTAGTGCTTCTAATGAATAATGCAACTCGGTCTTAAACCTGATAACTGTTCCTTGTATATGCTGGGGATCTCTCATCACATGGATCGTTCATTAACATGCTGTGTGAATCCTCCTCACCCATCCAACCACGTTGTTTCCGTTCATCAGGGCATGGAAAGGAAAAAGATGTATGGGCAGAAATGGCACTTTCCTCCTCCTTGCTATGTTCCTCTTCCCTTCTTCTGTCAAGGCAAAGCATCTTCAAGCCCAAAGGTGGGACACCGGTTGCCTGCCATCGCCAACAGAGTCAAAGAAGGTCCTTTGTAACTTCTGTGAAGATTCTCAGTCATTTAAGTGAGGTTATATAGGAGTTGAATCATGGCAACTGGACTCCGCCCATCTACCGAGCCTATTCAAGCCAGGGTAAACCAACATGGAAGATAAATTGGAGGTCTGGAGAACCAGAGTGCTATTTGCTCTGGAGAACCAGAGTGCTATTTGAAAAAGGCCCCTTCTCTCACAGGCAAGGATATCTCTCCCTCCCGCCTTCCTTAATCACTTCCATTATATTTCCGGAACCTTGACAGCGATTGATGCAAGTCTTCAGGAATGTGCCGTAATTGGCCATCATCTTGGGGATGCAGTTGAGTTAAATTGCATAGGGAGAGGGAGGGGAAAGAGGAAGCAGCAAACTCTGAAATTCTTACCCTCCCAATCAGTGAGAGGCAGCTGTTCTAGTTTCTAAACCCCCCTCATCCTGCTCATTCATCCTGTTTTGTTGCTCTGGGATGGAGAGGTTTGAGGGTGGTTTCTTTCTTCCTTTCAGAAAAGTGTTTAGAGCACAGTCTTCACAAAATTCTCCACATGTTCATCCTTCTTCTTGGGCTCTGGAGAAAAGGCAAACTTAAAAAAAAAAAGAAGGGTCTAGAGAACTGGGATGAGGAAAATCTTTCAGTTTCACTTTTCCCTGTAGTCAGATTTGTAATGCCTCCTATGTTCTTCCCCCCCTCAGACACGATGAGTAAATTCTAGCTAAATCAACAAGCCGAGACAAACATTTTCACCCATCTGTTTGGATTACGTTATAAACCACCCAGAGTGGCCCTTGACTAGATGGGTGGCAAATAAATAAATAAATAAATAAATAAATAAATAAATAAATAAATAAATATTTGTACTTGTTAACCGCCCAATTTTCCCTCAGGAACTCTGGGCGGTGTGCCACAAATAACAAATATAACAACCCAAACTAAAACCTAAACCTTAAATCTGCATTGGCCAAATTCAACATCATGGAGAGGGCCACAGTTGTACCTGCCTACCACATACATTTTGACGTCTTTCTTTCTTAGTATCAGAGCATTTGATTTAAAACTTGTACAGATGTACAGTGTGCGAAATAGTTGGTCAGATTAAAAACAAATAATGAACATTATGAGGACTCTTCCTGGAGGGGCAGCTCCGGAAAAGTCATGAGGGTGACTCGCATACAAAGCCCCCACCAGTATCAAGAATCATATCATAGAATAGTGAAGTAAGAAAGGAGATTATAAGGCCATCCAGTCCAACCCACTGCTCCATGCGGGGATAAAAACCAAAGGATATCTCCCAGGAGGTTGTCCAAATTTTTCTTGAATGCTTCCTGCGTTGAAACACTCACCACCTCCTGAGGTAATTGGTTCCATTGTTGGAGCCTTGTGGTGCAGTGTTTTTAAATGCCTGTGTAGCAGCTAAAACTGTGCTCACGACCTGAGGTTCAATCCCAGGTAAGCAGGCTCAAGGTTCACTCAGCCTTCCATCCTTCCAAGGTCGGTAAAATAAGTACCCAGCTTGCTGGGGGGGGGCAATGTGTAGCCTGCACACTGTAATTAAAAATTGTAAACCGCCCAGAGACTACTTAAAGTGGTATGGGGCGGTATATAAGCAGAACACTTTGCTTTTGCTTTTTTTTACAGCTCTAACAGTTAGGAAGTTTTTCCTGATATTCAGCTGAAAGCTGGGGTTCTCTTAATTTGACCACCTTTGTTGCATGTCCTGCACTCTGGCACGACTGAGAACAGATCCAGTAGAAGAGATTTTGCGGCTGGTTAGGCAGAAAGCACTGCACAGGTGGCCATAGCTAGGGCAAAAGTGAATATAAGAAGGGAATAAAGGTAGGGGCTCATCAGAGACTGTCTGTCTCTGATGAGGGTACATGTAGGAGTGGGCTGGCTGAGGATAGCCCTGGCGTGAGGTGAGGTGGTGCCTTACTAGCCATGATGGTGAAGCCACCACTGGACTGAATGGGACCAGGGAGTTTGTAGCTCAAGGTCACCAGTGTTTTTCCATGGCTCAACAAGACCTGGAACCTGGATTTCCCAGGTCTCAGTCCCACACCCTAACCATTTCCCACACTGAGTCTCTTCACGCAGAGGTCTCTTTTAGATCCGCAGGGCTGGCTTTGTTCATTTCAAGGTCATCTCAGTGTCCAGAGACCTGTCCCTCCTCCTCTTGCTGCCGCTGCTGCTGCTCCATGGAAAGAAAAGATATTGATTGTAGGTGACGAATGATCTGGGTTACTCAAAGCAAGAATGAGTTAGTGGATGAAAAATGTGAGTGTGTTCACAGCCTTTATGTGGGTTTACTTTTTCACATCCCATTTGTTTCCAAATGCAAATACTGTATTGGGTCTCACTGCATGTTTATTCTATTAAATTCGGGACCTCTCTATAGTGGCTACTTGGTTCGAAGAGCTGTAGTCCAAAAAGAGTAACTTCTCTTGACTCTCTAGATCAGGCATGTCCAAACTTCGGCGCTCCTGATGTTTTCGACCACAACTCCCAGAATTCTAAGCTTAGATCGCCAATGATAAAGGACTGTGGGAGTTGTGGTCCAAAACATCTGGAGGGCCAAAGTTTGGACATTACTGCTCTGGATCTACAGTAGTCAGATCGAAGGTCCATCTAGCTCATTATTGTCTGTATAAATAAAAAGTGTTGCAAGTGAAACGTGCTGCTTATACACCACACCATAGTGCTTAAAGCAGGCAGCCCATAGAATTGTGGGGACATTTTGCAAAGGTAAAGTGGACAGGCACACTCATTACCAGATCTCAGAGGGCCACACCTGCTCCTGTGACCTCCATCCCCCATTTTCCCCCTCGTTAAAAAAAATAGGGGAGTACCAGAGGGGGGGGGCTTGAGCTCTCTCGTGACCAATTTTGTACAACAAAAATAACTTTTTTGTGCATGGAGTCCAGGATTTCTGGAGCTCCCAAAACATGGCACAAATGCCTCTCATGTCCTCTGGAGAATGGACAGAAAAGGCAAATGCTGATCTATTTATTTATATTTATTTTTGCATTTGCATACCGCAGCCAATTTTCCCCAAAGGGAACTCTGGGCGGTTTACATCAAGCACCATAAGAAAGAACAACAAATAATAATAAAGATAAAAAATAATGCAAGGCAAACAGAGAACCAAATACATGCAAACTGCAACAGTAAGTCCACAGGATTTCTTTAGGTCCCTACATGGATACAATATTTTAATATCTAGACATTGTGCAGTATGTTTCCTGCATATGTAAATCTACGTGCAATATTTTACCCTCTTTAACTACTGCAAGCAGACAAAATTGTATGTGGATTGATTTTAAAAAAACCACATACAATTTCGTTTGCTTGCAGTCTTAACAAGGTACCTTTCAAAACGTAGCAGCTTGCGTATACATACCTTGGGAAATTTTACACTGTAACACACGGGTTACATGTTCATTCAGAATTTCCATCCATTTGTGCTGAACAGAATCTAACATGCCCTAGTGCCAAGGACTGAAGGATCTAGATCAATGATGGCAAACCTTCGGCACTCCAGATGTTTTGGACCCCAACTCCCACAGTCCTTTGTCATTGGCAGTCTAGGCTCAGAATTCTGGGAGTTGTGGTCCAAAACATTGGCGTGCCGAAGGTTCGCCATCATTGTTATTTTGTTATTTTGTTATTTTTATAGTAGCCTAAAAGTATCACCTGTTCCACTTTTGTATTCATCACTGATCTAGATCTCCCCGTTTATTAAAAAAAAATGTTCCGGGCGGGATGTAAGGTGATGAAGACTAGCACTGCCGGTCAGTAAGCTTGCCTGTCCTGACCCCCCACCCTAAATCTTGTCAAATCAAGACAATTCGCAGTCAAGAAGGAATGTTCTTAAAGTTTGGCATCTCTGCCAAAGGTTGCCATACGGTCTCCCTCCTGGCATGGAAATCTGAGGCTCCCACGCTCTTCTTATAAGGCTGGAATATCCAGAGGGGGGAGGATATCACAGCTGACCTAGGAACTGTGGAAAAGACCTCAGTGGCTATGAACGCCACAAGACAGATGGTGCCTATTGCTGAACAGTGGGAAATGATTTAAATTTGGCCATTATCGGGAAAAAGAAACCCTGAGCAGAGAATGGACTAGCGCCTAAAGCTACTGCTTTCCATTAGATTAAGGCCGGGTCAGGCAGGGTTAACGCTGAGTAAATGAAGCAGGAAACAAGAGACTGCTTTATTGAAGTCCGAAGGTCGTTTCGTACTAACGGCTGTCAGGTGTCGCCATATTTCTTCACTGGACAGAATAGACAGAACCCTTTGCGTACAACTTGGGCCAGAAGGTTTTGATGTTCCTCTTTTCATGTGTCGTCTTGCCTGTACAATGGCTTCCTTCAGTGGCCAAATGATCACCTATGTATAACCTGTAGTGTCCTCAGAGGAAGCTGAATGGTGGGATCCAGCCCCTGAAAACCCAAACCCAGAGCACATCCCGCCTTAGGAGAGAAAACACATCCATTTTCTTATTTGTGGATAAAGCAAAGCAAAAGCAAAGTGTTCTGCTTATATACCGCCCCATACCACTTCAAGTAGTCTCTGTGCGGTTTACAGTTTTAATTACAGTATCCAGGCTACACATTGCCCTCCCCCCATGCGAGCTGGGTACTCATTTTACCGACCTCGGAAGGATGGAAGGCTGAGTCAGTGGCGTACTACCTGGGATTGAACCCCAGGTCGTGAGCACAGTTTTAGCTGCCGTATAGGCCTTTAACCACTGCGCCATGGGGCGCAGAAAAGCACTGTTTAAAGGGCAGAAAAGCACTGTTTACAAGAGAAATACATTGAGATAAGAAAGGTAATGAGAAGCCTTTGGTCTGTCTAGAATGTGGAGAGACAAGGAGCCATGGCTGCCACCTCATCATTTGAGAACAGAGACAATATATCTCCTCTCCAATGGAAGGTTAAGAGGCTTATCAGTTCAGCGCTATTTCACTTGCTACAAATATGGAGAGAGAGAGAGAGAGAGAGAGAGAGAGAGGATTTGAATGCCAGAGAAAAAGTGGGCATGGAGGATAACAGGTGATAATAACAGCAAAGGATGAGAGAAGGTTGTGTGATGTTTAGACACTTGAATAGCACCTTCCTTGGGTAATTGAATGCTTCTGTGTGAACCATGACAAAAATGTAAATGTCAGGGCATGTTCAGGGTGGTCATACCCTCAGTCACGTTAGGAGAAAATTAATTGACTGAAGCCATAGGGGAGAGCAGCTATAGGACAGTCGTAGGACAGCCCAGAAACGCAAGGAAGTCCTCTCTCCAGTAACTCCTGCCCATACAGAGTGATCTGTTCTTCAATGTAAGCTAGGCTGTACCTACTGACCTCCAACAGATAGCACAGATAACTGGCAGTTGAGTCATGGGGACTGGACTTCTTTTATTGAGAGACTGAAATATTTCACTACTCATCCAAGCAGCTTCATCAGTCTGAGGAAAGTTAGTGGTGAGTCCTCAATTTTATAGTTCACCTTGATTTCATGTCACCCTGGTCTGAATAGGCTCATAATTTGGACAATGGCCTGAATAGAGGGTCCTTAGGTGGACAATGGCCTAAGGTGTGTGAAAGTTCCACCTATGCAACCTTTCCCAACAGCTATTAAGTATGGGTTGTTAGCTATGGCCTTGCTGGTAGAGGTGTGAAGTGGTTCTGATTTGTCTGGGGATTAGCGATGGGCATGAAATGAACAATTTTTCATTTCTGTTTTTGTTTTTTCGTTTCATTATATAACGAAACGACAAACAAATTTTGTCTCTAAAATGAAATGAAACAAACAGAAACACCGGAAATTTTGTCATGCGTTTCGTTTCCATTACTGCAATATGAGTGAATTGCTTAAAATCCTTTAAAAAATCACAAAAAATGAAATAAATGGTAACAAAATGGTAATGAAACAAACGAAAACGAATTTTTCGCAAAAATTCACGAAAAACGGAAACGAACTGAAACGGACCCTACAAACAACAAACGACAAACGAAATGCAATTTTTTTTATTCGTGCCCATCTCTACTGGGGATTGATGAAAGGGCTGCTTGATAAGTAGCAGACAGATTGTGCCTTGGTCTCCCACCCCTGTTGAGAGAGGGGGTTTCAATACACACATGAATGGCTTCCCTGACCCTTCTCTTGAACCATCTGGTCAGACTCCACAAAGAGTACTGTGTCCACTTCTGTGCACCTCAATTTTAAAAGGATGTTGACAACCTTGAACGGGTCCAGAGGATGGTGACCAGGATGGTTAAAGGTCTGGAAGAAATGTCTAACGAGGAGCGCCTTAGGGAGCTGGGAATGTTTAGCCTTATAAAAAGAAGGCTAAGAAGGGATGTGATAGCCATGTTAAAATATCTGAAAGTATGTCATATCGAAGAGGGGACAGGTTTGTTTCCCATGGATTCAGAGACTAGGACGCGGAGCAATGGTCAAACTACAGGAAAAGAGATTCAATTTAAACATTAGGAGGTGCTTCATGACTCCTAATTTCAGCAGTGAAATATACTACCACGGAGGGTGGTGGAGTCTCCTTCTTTGGAGGTTTTTAAGCAGAGGCTGGATGGCCATCTGTTGGAAATACTGTGATGGGGGTTCCTGCATGGCAGGGGGTTGGACTGAATGTCCCTTGAGATCTCTTCCAATTCTGTAATTCTATGATTCTATAGTTCTCTTTTTAATAAGTGTAAATCCTCATCTTTGAATGAGTGCCCTTTGTCCTTCAAATGGAGGTACACTGCTTATTCTGGTCCTGAGATGTTGCCCCTCCTATGTTGGCCCATCCTCCCATTTAACCTGAGATGCAGACATATCTTGATATCTTGAGCAGGGTGTTGGACTCAATGGCCTTGTGGGTCCCTTCCAACTTTATGATTTGATGATGATGATGATGAAGAAGAAGGAAGGAAGGAAGGAAGGAAGGAAGGAAGGAAGGAAGGAAGGAAGGAAGGAAGGAAGGAAGGAAGAAAGAAAGAAAGAAAGAAAGAAAGAAAGAAAGAAAGAAAGACAATGTATCAGACAGTGCCTTTTGTTGGTGAATGGAGCTACTGGAACAAAATTTGGAATTTTTTTAAAATTAAAAGTAACTTTCCATTTTTTCAGATCCCTACTTATTATGGGTATGGGGGATGACTACACTTCAGACCCACTATCTGCATATTCTACAAGGAAGCTCATGGACTGAGGTTATGACCTGAATGCAGAGACAATGAATTGTTCTGTGCCCAGAATTATTCAGTCTTCAATTCCATTAATTTTCCTTAATTTGTTTGCCTTCGAAGCTTGGCAGCTATTTTGTTTTGAGAGTGTTTATTTCAGATGTGTTCAAACCATGTTTCTGTCCTGCATCCCCCATGCATTTTTCTAACAGTAGACTAGCCCCTGTAGGAATGCACGGCTGAAGGAAAGAATAGGTCGTGTGTCCGATGGCCCTGTGCTGGTAGTAAAAGTGTTTTGCTTAGTGTTCTGCTTATATACCGCACCATTCCACTTTAAGTAGTCTCTGGGCAGTTTACAGTTTCATTACAGTATGCAGGCTACACATTGCCCCCCCCCAGCAAGCTGGTTACTCATTTTACCCACCTCGGAAGGATGGAAGGCTGAGTGAACCTTGAGCCTGCTACCTGGGATTGAACCCCCAGGTCATGAGCACAGTTTTACCTGCAGTACAGGCATTTAACCACTGTGCCACGAGTACCTTCAGTGGCTCCATTAGTTGCACAGTCAGTGAGGTAGGCAGTGTGCAAGCAAACACGCAAAAAAGGTATGTTTGCCAGAGTGGGCGAGCACTTATGTGACCCCAGAATGCCGCCGAATGCTGGCCTCAAACTGCAATGTTATTATCTCTTCATTCTCCTGACCTCATTGGTACAAGAAGCGCTGCTGGCATAATATGGAAATGGATAGGTTTCGGTAGATAGCATATATCAGTAATACTTGTACCAGTAGTAGTACTACTGTGTGATGCCTGTGCAGATATTGCTACTTCTAACTGCTTTTCAGCCTCTGAATATGTGTCCAGGCTGCAATCATATGTTGTATCTTAAGGGAACAAGGTTGGAAGTGTTCTTTGATTATTAGAATTCATACACATGATTTATGGAGGAAGGTTCCTAATGGCTGGCTGCCAATATAAATAGGCTTAGGAAAAGCCCAGTGTAATCTTTACAGGTCCTGATAATGACCTATGCATGCACACACACCCTTCTGAAATGCAGAAACTAATTTCCTGGCTTTAGAGGTGAAGCTAAAGGTGATAGCAACCTGCAAAAAAAAATATCATGCTAGTATTGTCAGCTGGATCTCCAACTCCCCTCAAGACTATGCTTAGGAACTGATGAATTAATTTACTGTGGCTTTATGTTTACGGTCTAAAAAACATGTAATTTCTGCCACGGAGGTAGTTCATTTGCATTGCAGAGCCATCACTAGAGTGGGCCGACCGAGACTTGGCCTCAGATACTGAATTAAGAGGATCCATCTCTTTTTAAGAAATCTTTCCTCCTGCACTGTTCAAATAGATTTCCAGAGTTAATTAAAACAAAAAGAAATAAAAATACCTCTTTACCTCACCTTCACTGGTCATTCCTCTCTAGCAGTCACCACAATTTAACGTTACATCTCGGCAGTCTACCAACATTAAATGCACAATAGTCCTATTTCATCTGTCTTTTCTACAGCGAATTCAACAAAAATGTAATTACTGTCCTAATCCAAATCAGTGCTCAAAAGTTACTAGTTGTTGGTTACATGTAACTAGTGTGTTGGTAATGAGTAGTGCAACTACTAGCAGTACATTTTAGGTTGAATTACTTAGGAGCAATCAGTTAAACATATTCAAGGGTTAATATTTAAAGGTTATTTAAGGCATTATAGAGGAATTTTGTCAGGACTCTTTCAGGTTTTATCAGTTCTAAGCAGCAGGAGACGTATTATTTGATTTTGCCTTTCTTATTTTTAACAACTTTATAAGGCACATCAGAATAGACCACTAGGGGGACCTGGCATCATTTGCCTGTACTGTATTTTTCTGGCCTGTCAATAGTGAAATGCACCCTGTAAAAAACTCAAAAGATTACTGGTGTGATTGGACTATAACCATAACAACTTTGGTGGCTGACAAATGATATGCAACACAACAATTTCCTTTTAAAATGTCATTCAGTCTACACAGGTCATTAAAGACATTTGAAGTCAACCTGTACACTGACCAAGAGACAGCACAAGAAAATTAGAAAAAAAAACCCAGATGAGGAGGAGAGACGTCTCTCTCGGATGGTGGGAGATTGCAACTAGTTAGCTTGAGTTCTTTGCTGTTGGGGACCGGCTTGGCTTAGTTATTTTGTTTGAATCTGCTGCTGCCTGTGCCTGTGTTGCTTTGGGCCTTTTATTCATCCTTCCCCTCACAACCTCCGTATAAATCTTGCATCTTTATGACATGCTCCGCAAGGTGACCATAAAAATGTGCACTCAAGAAAATTATAGCATTTATTTTTGACTACCAAATTATTTTATTTTTACACTTTTCTAGCTGAGGGCAATTTTCAAGGTCTTTCCATTGCCAATTTCACAATCCATTCCTTGTGTGCTCCACATATCTCCTGTGCAGGTGTTATTTTATATTATATTATTTTTAAGCATTAAGAGGAACTTTGAATCGGTTATGTTTTCCAGGGTACCTGAATGGCAGTAGCGAAAGACGGATATTGAAGAAGTGTGTTGTGTCATTACAGTTGTGACCGACTGTTCGTGACTCCATGTCCATGGAGTTTACTTGGCAGGAGTACTGGAGTGGTTTGCCAGTTCCTACTCCAGGTGCCTACAGCACCTGGTACTCCCCGGTGGTCTCCCATCCAAATACTAACCAGGGCCGACCCTGCTTAGCTTCTGAAATCAGGCGAGATCAGATGTGCTTAGGGCACCTAGGCAGCTTTAAAGAAGTAGACTGATTCAATAAGAACGATAGACCCAAGCAGGAATGGCGGGGTATTTATAGGGTTGCCATATAGAGCAGGGGTGTGGAACCTTCGGCCCACCAGATGTTTTGGACCACAACTCCCGCAGAAGAGAAGGAAGGGGAGAGGTGCAGGTCCATCAAAGTGCTTCCCATGCCGAGTGTGGGGCTGGTTTGGTGACTTATTCCGTCCTCACATGGAGGAGAAGGTAGAATGGCAGATCATCTAAGTGAGTGCCTGCAAATGCTGTCATTATTTTTTAGTATTTAAAGCTGGCAGTGATTGATGGGCTAGTGTTGAACGATAGTGAACCTATTAGTTAGTAATAGCTTTTAGTTATATCAGTAAAAAACCAATATGGTACACACAACCTTCTCGAGATTGGCAGTGATATAATTGGGACAGTACCATCTTATAAATACTTGGGATGCTACGTCAAGGATAACTAGAATTTTTCATGCGAAACCCATTGCAGAATTGAACAAGCAAGAAATTCATTCCAGAAAATGAGAATAGTCTTGACAAACTGAGACTTATCTATCAGACTTCATACCTGAATACTTTGATCCTAAGTATTTAGTATACTTCTCAGTGGCTTTGAGACTTGATCTCCTACAGAAATATTAGGTAGGAAGCGGAAAGCATTTGAAATGTGGACGTACAGGCAAATTCTGATGATACGTTGGAGAGCCAGGGTCACTAATGTGGTATTACAGCTCACGAATAAAAGCTAGAAATTCTCAACACCATAAAAAGAAGAAAACTACAATATTTTCCCCATAAAATGTGCAGTAACAAATACCATCTGCTGCAGGTTGTCCTTCAAGGAAAAATAGATGGGAAGCATGGCCTGGCGCAGAGAAGTATATTCTGGCTTAAGAATTTAAGACAATGGTCCACAGTGGGCACAACTTCTCTGTTTAGAATAGTTTTAGATAAATTTTAAAAAAAAAGTTTATGCTACTGATGACCAACATTCTACGAGGACATGGCACTTAAAGAAGAAACCTATTAATAGTAACACTTCCAGAGACTGGTAATAGGAAACATACTGTTTATTGGTTCAGGGGATGAATTTTGAGACAATGGGGAAGAGGAAAATGTTCACCTAGACCTGGTTGTAGAAGTCCATCAAGTTCTATTCCATGTGTGCCTGTTTCATGTTGTCTAACAAAGATGGGAAAACAAACAGGAGCAGGAAGTGGCCTCAAATGACCAAGGAGGGAAGGTTAACAGCACTAGTCTACACGGAGATCTAGAAAAGAAATGTGGGAATGCATAGCTAGATTGAATAGAGACTAATGTTGACAGCAGGCATCTCATGTGGGCCAAAGGAGCTTGCTGTGCGACTCCATCACAGACTAAATAAATAAATAAACAGAAGCATCTTGCCCATAAAAACAGTATACAGTACAGTGGTACTTCGGATAACGAATTTGATTCGTTCTCAAAGTCAATTTGTTGTCCGAAAAAGATAGTTATCCGAAACACGGTTTCCCATAGGAATGAATGGGAAACCAATTAATCCATTCCAGAGCCTAGGAAAATGACAGATACCTGGTTTTTTGCTCAAAAGTATTTACAAAGTGCACTTTAAAGGTACAGATGTGATGCAGCCCAAGATAACTCTTTTTTTACCTATGCATGCTGGAAATTCTTTATCCGAGGCAGCCCATAGGGAAAATCCATTATCTGAGGCAGCCCATAGGAAAATTCGTTATCTGAGGCAGCCCATAGAGAAAATTCGCTATCCGAGGCAACCCTATACCTGGAAATTGCAATTCGTTATCCAAAAAATTCATTATCAGGGGCATTCGTTATCCGAGGTATTACTGTATTAGGAGAAGGATTAAGACTACCCTTCTTTCTAGCATACTACTTTTCTAGAAGCAGGGAATTTGAGCCTCAGCATGTGGAAGGAAGTATTGACAGAAAGAGCTCCTCCAATTGCAGCCTGAATTGTAGTCCAGGAAAATCTTTATTCTACCATTGTGCCCAAATGCCACCCCCCCATGTTTGCCACAAATGCAGATTCTCAAGCACATTCGAAACCCTTCAAAACATACCTCCCTTTCTGGTCTGCTCCAGCAGTACTTGAGCCCAACAACGTTGCCACTTTCCTGCCTAAAAGTTCAGGAGTCAATTGTCCTTTCTGCCTTTATCATCTCTGCTTCCTTGTGTGTTTGCAGTGCTTCAGGATTGAGGGAAAGGGGGAAAAGGGAGCTGCCCTTGAGTCGTCCTCTCCAGTTCAGGGTATCTGTAACTGTTTACAAAGCTGCACACACAGGGTGACAGAAATACCATCTTAGGGACAGCCTTTTGGCTGCTGGAAGTCAATGGCCATTTTGGTCATTGGTTACCTTTAAGCATAACGCAAGATTACAACACAAAGAGGCCCTTGGACAGATGGGGATTTTCTGAGATTAAAGCGGTTAAGACATAAGGGCAGCCTTTCAGGGAGGGAAACTCTACGACGAGCGCAGCCGGAACACTTGTTCCTATTCTTCATAAATATTTATACATTTCCAGCCATGTGCCTGGTGCTTTCAGGAACCGCGGGCAGATTTCGTGCCTTGAGTTTATCAACAACATTTTGACATCAAGGCTTGGTATCTAACAGAGGCAGAGAGAACGTGACGGCAGGGTGGGTGGGTTGATGGAGGAGTTCTATATTCAGCAGAGAAAGAGCGTGACACCAGCGGTCATGTATACAAGGCCTAAAGTTCAAGTTTGGGGTAAGGAGTAAAGAGGTTTAGGAAAAGAAATTCACCCTAGAGGCCCATCTCTACTCACTTGTTACTGCCCATAACACCCGATCATCTCAGGCAGGACATCTGAGGGTCCATCATTGAAGGAGGCCCCTCACAACTGGAATCAACTTCCCCCTGAGATTTGTTTGGCATCTTCCCTCCAGGCCTTTAAGAAGCATCTAAAAATGTGGCTATTTAAAAAGGCTTTCCCTGGGTATTAATATATGCTATTAGAGATGGGCACGACTCAAAAAAATGGTGTTTCGTTTGTCGTTTGGTCGTTTAGGGGTCCGTTTCGGTTCGTTTTCGTGACTTTTTTGCAAAAAAATTTGTTTTCGTTTCGTTAGGTAACGAAATGAAAAAATGAAAACGAAAACGGAAAATTGCTGTTTCATTAGCATTCTTTTTAGTTCAATGCATCTGCTGCAACAAAAACGAAAAACACGGAAAATTTGGTCGTTTTGTTTTCATTTTGTTTTTTTAAAAAATTCGTTTCGTTTTCGTTGCGTAATGAAACAAAAAATGAAAACGAAAATGAAAAATTGCTCGTTTCGTGCCCATCTCTATATGCTATTAAGAGTTCGCTGTTTATGCACTTGTGTGTGTGTGTGTGTGTGTGTGTGTGTGTGTGTGTTTTAGGCCATCTTGCTCCTGTTTGATGCTCTGATGTATATTGTTTTATTAACTATTATGTTTTTATTATTGGATTGTTTATTTATTATGTGTCTAGACCAGTGGTTCTCAACCTGTGGGCCCCCAGATGTTCCTGGACTACAGCTCCCAGAAATCCTGGCCAGCTCAGCTAGTGATGAGGACTTCTGGGAGTTGCAGTCCAGGAACATCGGGGGACCCACAGGTTGAGAACCATTGGTCTAGACTGACATTTGTTCAACCTTGTAAACCACCCAGAGTAGCCATGTAACTAGATGGAGCGGTATATAAATTTAATAAATAAATAAATAAATGTCTGAACATGCACGTTGTAATCCAACCCTTGCACAGTTAGCACTAACAATGTCAGTTTTAAGACTCAGGTTACCTGCAAATTCCTACAATATCTGCTCAGTGGTTGAGTCCATGCCTTTTCTCCTCCATCTTGAGCCACCAGTCTTGATGGAGAGATCTGGAGAACCTTAACACCTGCACATTGCGGAATAATTTGATGCTACTCTACTGCTCTGAACCTACAGCTCTTACCTAGTTTTGGAAGCGAAGCACGGTGGTTTATGGTTAGTTCTTGGATGGGAGACCACCACTGGATGCTAAACTGAGGAGGAACTATGACTCAGTGATTCGTGGGTGATACACAGGCGCAGCCGCAGCAAAACAACACAAGAAGTCCAAAACCAGGTCTAGTTTGTTCTAGCTTTATTTCAAAAATTCCAAATGTGTAACCAACGGCGAAAAAACTAAACAAAGCAGCCTACACTAACGTTTGTAGACTGTCCTTCCCAACCTCCCGCGAGCCCCTTTTATCAAATACAGAACTAACAATCATAAGCTCACTGGGATTACAAAGAGCAAGAAAGTGGGGAAAAGAAAAGGTAGAAAAGTGCTTTGTAGTCAGAGTTCTTCCTGAAGAGGACTGAAAATAGCCAGGGTTTTACTTCCTTTGTGATTTTTAATAAGCATGGAAAGACAGATGAGGCAAGTGCTCTGAATGACTCTCTTTGTTTTCTAAGAGAGGCTGCCAGATTCCAGTATGTAAACAAACATGACGAAGCTAGGAACTGCCTAGAAATGAGAACCAACCGCCAGTTGGGCGGTTTGGGACAGTTCGTTGTTTTTTTTGTCCGAACAGATGTTCAGTGGTTCCCAGGTCCAGGTCCTCCAGTGGGCACCCACTCAGAGGCAGTGCCAGACAGGGCGCTCTCTGAGTGGATCCCTGCCAGAATAGGCAGGGCTGGGGAATGCCAAGTTTGGATGAAAAGCAATTCCGCACCATCATCCAACTCTCAGTGGTTCGTGCCTTTCTCTGGATGGCATTAAAACCATGCCCAGAGGCTCAATTTCTATGTTGAAAAGGCCCAGGCATTATGCCTTATGCAGTTGCCGATTTCCCCCTCTGCCGCTTCTTTGCCAATTCTAGTCCCCATAATCCCCAGAGGATGGGATACAGCTCTTCCAGGGCAGCACACACTTCACATGGGACATGCTGTAGTGTTATTGTGACTCATTTTCTACAGTTGGGGATTTGGGAAGCCTGCAAACAGGCAATTCCCCTGTTGCAAACTGGACTACAGGCTTTGCTTGATCTGTGAATAGGCACTCTGGGTATAGGACTGCATCATATTATCTGGGTTGCCCATACCGCCCCTGCTCATATCATGTCATTTGCAACCTCGAACACCAGCTCTGGAATATGATCTGGATCAGCAGTTAAGAGGCAAAGCCTAAGCAACTATTTCCCCAACATCCGTTTGTAACTTCTGACCAGATTTGGGGGTGGCTTCCCTGGAAGACTGGTTTGCTCTCTTTTCTCACCCCAAAATTAGCCTCTTCTTCCCAGAAACCTATATATTGATCTCCCAGACTCCACTGCCTGGTGCTGCTACACAGGATTTGTGCAGACCTGACAACTGGAGACGCAATCACACTGGGCTTTCACACCTAGGTGTCCATCGGCCCCCACACAATGCCTACATTCCTTCACTTCCCCATGAGACCATTTACCCTAGAAAAGTGGTGGCGAACCTTCGGCACTCCAGATGTTTTGGATCACAACTCCCAGAATTCTGAGCTGAGGTTGCCAATGACAAAGGATGGTTGGGAGTTGTGGTCCAAACCATCTGGAGTGCTGAAGGTTCGCCACCATTGCCCGGTGTGGCAACATTTGGCTCTGCTTAACACAAACCCAGGAGTTTGTTCTGCTTTGAGGCTCGTGGCAGAGGTAGATGAATGGACAAGCATGTAGTGTTTTGGAGGGTTTTTTTTCTTAGTTTAGTCTTGAGTCTAGACCACAGCTTTCGTTGGGGCCTGATTAGGTCAGACTGTGGGTGCTGCTTGTTTGCTTGCTCATGTGGGGAAAATGACAGAAAATGGGAGATAATTTAACTGTAATAAATTGTGGTGAGCCCACCCTATCCAAGGATAAAAATATGTGTAAAACTGAACATACAAGCACATCTAGACAGAGGTAGAATGTAACTTTCCAAACACTGATAAAATACAGTTAGGCCATAGCCACTTTGCACCAAATGTTGATGTAGGCCAGGTTCCTGATTACCAGCTACATCCCTCCAGGCTCTGATTGGTTGTTGCCAGGATACCCTATTCAGTAACAGTTCCCCTTTCAAGATGGACATTCTGTTTAGACAAAAGACCGCTTTCTCTTAAGGGTATCTAACCTTCTTGGCTCCCAAACTGTGTGCAAATTGAATGCTGGAACTGGGTTACATGGCACAACATTTTTTGTCTGCCCTTAACATCCGAAGATTGCACCACATTGTAGAATTATGAAAATCTTATGAGACGCAACACATACAGTGGTACCTTGTATAAAGGAATTAATTCGTTCCAAATGAAATTCTGTTACAAATTCTTTGTACACATTTCCGATAGGAATGCATCGAAAACGGATTAATCCCTATTTGTGACCATTTTTTCTGCTGTACAGATTTGTCCCATGGCGATTCAGTTAAGCAATTTCCCCCTATCTCCGGAATGCTTTTTCCTTTAAGCAGATTTTGTGTTAAACAAACCGCTTGCTATACAAGGGTCCACTGTACTTTTGGTTAGGGTTTGTATTACAGCTTCCAGAACCCCCAGGGAGGCACTGGGCTGGCTAAGATTTTTACAAGGATATGTTCCAAATCCTGATTGTTAACAGAGTGAATGTAAAGATAGAGACTCTCTCTAATTCTCTCTCTCTCTCTCTCTCTGTGTGTGTGCCCAAAAGCAAGTCTCCTCCAGTCATTCCCAGATCAAAATGTAAACAACTGCAGCCAGCATCATATTTAGCCTTTCAAATGCCGGGTTGGTTGAGTTTTAAACCCTGTGGTCTTGGGGGAAAAAACTTTATAAATCATAACCTGCCTTGTTTCCTGTCACTGTATCCCTCTATCCATTCCACTGGAAGTGATACTGAAGAGGGGCAGGGACCCTCACAACCAACAGTATGCGATTCACCCACCCCTGAGAGTCTGGAAGTGAGACACAAATGGTGGTGTGAACACTGAGCACAAACCAATGTGTAACGTTCGCCATTGTGAACCAGCTTGTTTTTCTCTCTCATTTTGGGTCATCAGTCTTTCTCCTCCAAACCCCTATGCAGACATCCACCAAAGTAGGGCAAGCAATACCAGTAATGCCCTACAACTGGACCGATACAAGAGACACTGCTCCACAGCAGCAGAAGTGCTGACGAAATGTCATATTTTTGTTTCACATCTGGTTTGACTGGAGACACGTTCCTTTCCTGCGGCAGCATAGGGGTGTAAGATACATCTCACAAACACATTTGGAGGCTGAAAAGAAAGTCCATGATGTTGTTTGCAATCTCAACTAATTGTGAATTGAAGAGGCATCTGTGAAGAGGAAACGGGTGGAAATCTAGACTAAAAGGTATATACCATTCTCACCTTAATGTTCACACCACGGGACCTCTCAATGGCTGCTCTTGGAAAAGAACGTTGCTCTTGAGCATTGGGCTAGATCAGTTGTTCTCAACCTGTGGGTCCCCAGATGTCACTGGAGTACAATTCCCAGAAGCCTCCACCACTCCCTGTGCTGGAAGGGATTTCTGGGAGCTGCACTCCAGGAACATCTGGGAACCCACAGGTTGAGAACCACTGTGCTAGATAATCAGTACACCTAGCATAGGGCATGGATGTTAAGTGCTTTTAAGAACACATTCCATCACTACTTATAAATACTGTGTGGCTTCTATAAAAGGAGAGGAGAAAATAAAGTAGACCATATTCTTAACATGTTGTACTAAATGACTTCTATTCTATGTTGAACCAAAGACAGTGGATCCCAATTTAGCTAATGTTTGTTAAGCCTCCTTTTTCAGTTTCATTCAAAGCAAAGTGTTCTGCTTATATATTCAAATGGGTCTTATTCACACCCTTCAGTGGGATCAGGTCCAAAGGCCATGACCTGCCCTACTTAAATGAATGGCAGCTTTGCAAATAGACCAGCTAAAGCTGGCATGAGCAGAAGACAGCAGCTGGGGGTGGGTGGTGAAAGTGGATTATTTTTGTCTTCATTTCTCCCTGAAGTATCATTTCTATTAAATCCGAAAGATGTGCTGCAACTTAAAAGAATTAGCTGCACTCATTAGAAGAAGTAAAACCCTTATTATATTTGATTGATAGTGAGAACATGGATAATAACAACAGCACAATAGAGTTCCATAGATGGGTTCAAATGCACTCAAAGAACACTGTCTAGGACTCTGCACGATGGTCCTTGAAGACAGGACAGTACCATCAACCACACAACGCAGCTGATGAAAGACTGAAGCTGAGAGACAAGCTTGAGGATTTTTATGGACTGGGTTTTTTTACAGATTGGTCAAAGGAAGCCTGGATGCTCTCAACCTGAACGTAGCTAGAAATGTATTATCGAAACATCAGGAAGAAAAAGTTCCCGAACATGGCCAAACAGCCTGAAATACTCACAACAACTATAGTAGCTGGAAATCTTTCTAAGCACTCTCTTGAAAACACACACACACACACACACACACACACACACACACACACACACACACACACACACACACACACACACACACACACACTCACACACACACACACACACACACACCAGTGGATCAAGAAAACATGGAGAATTGTATCAGATGCCTTGGGTCCATCTTCAGCCCATTGGAGCTGTCCTACTAGAATTGCGTTTTCTTCCAATAAATGGAAGTCGAAGCATTTTCCATTCCAGGTAGTTGATGTTTTTCTCAACACAACATCCAGTGCTCTTTTTTTTTTAAAGAAAAAAATCTTCTAACTCTCATGGTTGTTTAGCGGTCAGCATTTTTCGACTAGAAGGGATATCCTTTCCACTTGAGTGATAGAGCGGCATCTGTACTCATGTGTGCTTATAGCACACAATGCATTTGAACACCCTGCTAAATGGAGTGAGCTCACAATGGGTGTTGCTCACATACACAAAGGTTTCTGAAAAGCACAAGTGGGAGGTGTTTTGAGTTGTAGCACCACAGCTATATCTGAGGTATTGGTTTTTTGGTTGCCCCAAATTGGTGCATGGTCAGCTGCTTCAATTTAGATCAGAAGTGGATTAGAAATTCCAAAGAACTAAGATGCAGCATCAAATACCGTACATTGAAAATTTGTGAGCAAGCCTTTTCTCCCTCCCTTGTTTCAGCCTCCAGGATAGAACTAAACCAACTAAACCAACTAAGCACCTTTTGTGGGGTTCTGCCAGATGGAAATTTTTGCAACTATTTGGCCATGGAATTTTCAATACCTTAAAGAAGTTCCCAAACAGAGGAAAATCTACTAATCTAAAACAATGAATAAAAATCACAATAATAATTAATAATAATAAACTTTAAGAGGTTCACATCCATCATCTGTTGTCTCACACCAATGGGAATGCCACATTGGATCAAGCCATTGGGTAAGAAGAAAGAAAGAAAGAAAGAAAGAAAGAAAGAAAGAAAGAAAGAAAGAAAGAAAGAAAGAAAGAAAGAAAGAAAGAAAGAAAGAAAGAATTTCTACATGACAGGCTACTGCAATTTTACTAATAAAATGGCACAACATTTTCCCTTTTAATCAAAGGAAGCAGTGACAAATATTTGTTTACAGTATCACAGTAACATGATATTAATTTAATAGCAGGTTCATACAGCCCTGGGGATTTGGAGCCAAAGATACTCTAAAAATTACGTCTCTTGCTTTGGCAATCATCCTTTACTTAAATCTGAGACTTCACACCACTTACAAAAAAAAGAGATAATGTTAAAAAGAAACCATACTTGGATGAGGTCGCCTTGACAAAGTGTCTTGTTGGCATCATAATTCAATGTACAATCAAAATACAAGTACATCTTTTCTTTTCCTCTTTTTTTGTTTGTTTCTTAGCTGTACAATGTAAACTAAGCAATTAACAATTATGGGCTGGTGGCAAGGTGGCTAAACTCCAGTGGTGCAAACAACACCGTTCGGCTCTAGAGAGAAATCTAAGTACCTGTTTTTAAAATCTGATGCCTCTCTAATAAAGTCATGGATCTCCCTCCGCCTCTTGGTTTCTGGAGGCAGGAAAAGTGGGCAGATGCATTGGCCACCTTTGCCCTCAACTAAGGGTGGAACAGGTTATGAAGAAGGCAGCACTGTGGCCTGAATACCCCTCTGTTGATCTGGTCCTGAGGAATTATTGCTCTCAGAGATGGATGAAAAGTTGTTTTAACATTATATCCCTTCTTTAATCCAAAGGGCGCAGGGGACGGGCATGCTGCTGTTTTTTTCTTCCCCAGTCTTTTTTTTTTAAATCATTGCATCTCTCCTTGTGTGGTCAATTCAGCCAGGAGATACTAGGTAGACCAAGGCTTCTCATTGATCATCATAGCTAAGCAATCTAAGCCAAACACTTTAGACTACAAACAAGTAGCCCTGAAGCTTGCAGGACATTTATTTATTTATTTATTTATTTATTTATTTATTTATTTATTTATTTATTTATTTATTTATTTATTTATTGCAGAATGCCAAGACTCACCAGTGAGACCCTGGCGCAAAAGACGTGCCCTTGGAATTAAAGAATTCTGAACCAAGGGGTTCGTTTTGGATGCCGGAATGGAAGAGCGCTCCCAGTTTTTTCTGCATTAAATCCTTCGCTGCAGAACTGGTCATCCTCAGTTGTTGTTTCTTTGTTTTTTTCAAGAGGGGAATAACTGTATTGTTACTGAGAGAAATCCTTGCCAGTAACCCCGAGATCTCTCCATGGAGGTCCAACCTTCTGTCCTGTCCTACTGTGGTCACCAGGGCCACCTAGCTCTATGGATCCCAGCTTTCCTGAGACAGGAAGGAGGTGACAGGGAGGGGCAACACCACATTTGTTATTAGCTATAGGCCCAAAGTGATATTCCCCCAAAGGCACAGGGAATTAAGGACATGGTTTCTTGGACTACAGCTTGCTGCCTTCTCCATTTGCCACCATGCTTTCCCGCTCCATTTCTTGGGTTGAAGCTACAAGGACTGGCTGAGATCTCCTTCCACAGCTGCCTTTCCTGCTACTACAGTAGGACCCCGGTATCCGCTGGGGATTGGTTCCAGGCCTTCCCATGGATAATGAAAACTGTGGATAAGAGAGACCGCCTGCCCACCCACCCCCAAACTACTGTTTCCTGACAGTAGCTTGCTTTATGGCTGCTGTTTGTGACAGTAGCTTGCTTTACAGATGCTATTTGTGACAATAGCTTGCTTTGTGGCTGCTGAATTAGCCAGCCATGGATAACTGAATCAGTGGATAATGAATCAGTGGATATGGGGGTGCTACTGTATTCTGCTGCCACCACGTGTGGAACAACTGCCACCAAACAAGAGATTTATACATAAGTACTTTTAACTTCCTTCTCCCTGTGTCGGGCAATATTTACACATTCAAGGTATACACTCCATAAAACAAGGAAAACAGTTGACAACGGGGAAAGGGGGGGTAGTGATGGAGGTACCGACTGATCCCCTCACGCTGGTGTTCACAATGGAGACTTGAGGGAGCTTGAAAATGGATTTTCTTTCTTTCTTTCTTTCTTTCTTTCTTTCTTTCTTTCTTTCTTTCTTTCTTTCTTTCTTTTAAAGGCCATCATCGTGTTTGTTGTTGGAACGTCTCAAAAACACAAACTAGTTTTCTTCCCGCCCACCCGTCTTTGATTTCTCGTGCTGCTTTTTTTTTAACCAAAAAAATATTTCTATTTCCTTTTAAACCATCATGTATAAAAATAGCTATAGGAATTAAACATAGTATAGTATTTCTTTTTAAAGAACGCAACAAGGAAAGGGTTACTACAGGTTGAGCTCTAGCCTTTGTCGGGCATAGATAAACATTCCGTGGGCAGAGATCTAGGGGAGCTCGTGGATTGAAAAGGGACCATCTACCCTCATCGATGGACTGGGAGATTTTGTTAAAAAAAATATTATAACAGGGTTGTTGTTTTCTTATCTCCACAATTGTCACATCAGACAAGTTCCTCTTTTTTCCCAAGTACTGTTCAGTCCTTCTGATGACTTATGCTGAAGTAGGTCACCAGAGGGGGGGGGGGAACGCTACAGTCTAAGGCTTTGATTGTGAGGTCTACTGCCAGTTGCGCCACCACCGGTGACCTTAAAAGTGACAGGGAGAAGCTGACCGCTGGGCGTCTTGTTAGTCTGCGGAACTCCCTGCCACAGGACGTGGTGGTGGCATCTGGCCTGGATGCCTTCAAAAGGGGATTGGACAGATTCCTAGAGGAAAAAGTCCCATCACAGGTTACAAACCATGATGGAGATGTGTCATCTCCAGGCTTAAAACCAGGGTGCTTCAAGGGCCGGATGCAAGGGAGTGGTATCAGGGGACAGATATCTAGTCTCGTGCACTCCCAGACGCATCTGGTGGGGCCACTGTGAGATACAGGAAGCTGGACTAGATGGGCCTTTGGCCTGAACCAGCATGGCTCTTTTCATGTTCAACAGCTCCAAGAGCTCGCACATCCTTCAAGGAGACATTCACCCTTAGCAAAACAGGCCGGAGTAGCCCTTAGTAGTTCAGTTGGACGTGGCTCACTTTGATAGCCCATAGGTTAACAATAGCACCAAACTGAGGTTGGCCAGAACAGTGCCCATTGCCAACCCTTAGATGGAAATATGCATGATGCTCCTTGTGCCAAGAAGGACCACATCTTATGGGCAGCATGAGCTTTGTAATGCTAGAAGCCTAGATATGGGGGAGATCTTTTCTGGATCGTGGCTCCTAGAATCCCACACGCACGCTCTGTGCTGGCTGAATCCCCAAAGAAAGGAACATTCCCAGTCTTTGGGCCAGTCCCTCATTCATTCCGTCTCTGGCTTGAGGGCTAAAGAAAGGCAGCCCTCAGAGAATGTCTGCCACCCCAAAGCAGATAACATTGGGCTGGATGGTTCAACAACCTAAGCCAGGCATGTCCATATTTCAGCCCTCCTGATGTTTTAGACCACAACTCCCAGAATTGCCAGCCTGATTGGCCAATGGTAAAGGACTGTGGGCGTTGTGGTCCAAAACATCTGGAGGGCTGAAGTTTGGACATGCCTGACCTAAGCAAAATGGAGGAAAGGATGTGGTTCCTCTCCATCTGGAAACAGATGCCTCCAAAAGTAGAGTAGAATTCTGTCCTGTAGAAACGCCTAAACCAGGCTTATCCAAACTTCAGCCCTCCAGATGTTTTGGACCACAACTACCACAGCCCTTTGTCATTGGCAATCTAAGCTTAGAATTCTGGGAGTTGTGGTTCAAAACATCAGGAGGGCTGAAGTTTGGACATGACTGGCCTAAACACAACTGTTACTCTCAACTAGAGTAGACCTACTGAACCTATATAATTTATCAAAAGTTTTGACTGATCAGGTTCCCGCTAATATGGTGGGTGTGCTCTAACTGGGAGCAGCAGCGGGATTTAGTCTAAAACGTTCAGTAAGGCTACATTTGAATTACAGGGACTCACTCTGTCTAACCTCAGGTTCATCCCACAGCATTTCTGGTTAAAAACAGTCTCCAGCGTCAGGGTAGAAAAATGTTCTCTGTTTGAGAATCGGAAGAGGAGAGAACACCAGGCTAGATGGAATTGTACAAAGGAAGTGCTGGGGAATTTAGACCTGGGGCCAGGGGTTCCATTTTGTCTATGTAGGGTTACCCTAGTGGCCACACTTCTTACCTCAGGATACCATCACTGGGTGGTTTCTACGTTTTAGTAAGTTTCCCCTCCCATTAAAATGCCTTTCCTGAGGCTCAGCTATTAACAAATACAATTTTAAACTAATATATGCTGGCCCTTATTTGGTTCTGCTTTCCTGCCTTTGAGCCCCATACACCATGGGAATGTGGCCACAGAGACGTTTTCATGGAAAATGAATTTGGCCCTCAGGTTGGAAGAGGCTTCCCACTCTTGGTGTAAGGCATCTGAAGACTGGAAGCTGGTGGTGGCAATTCCACCGAAAAGCCCGATGTGCCAAGTAAGGAACGAGACCAATTCGTGAGGCCTTTTCATCCGTGGGATCACCCTTGACGCTGCGGTCATCGCGTCAACACCCACATTGCAAGCCAGCTCTGGCAAGAGAACAGATTTTCAGTAGTAACCTATGACCAGTAGTAACCCATTTGAGGGAGAGAGAAAAATCATATTTAGGTGATGGGTGGTTTGCCTTCTGCTACAACCTTAACAGGTTTTAAGGTTCTTAAAAAAACGAACATGATATAGGGAGGGAATACCACAATCTCTTGACATAGTAAAACTCTCTACGAATGAACTAGCAACTTGACTAAAAAGTAAAGCTCATAACACTAAGGGGAGATGTTATCGACAGCTGCTAGCGGGCGTGAACCTACGCGGCTCTTTGTCCTTAACTCTTCCGAAACAGCGGAAACCAGCAGAAACAAAGAAGTGACAGGCGAGGTCCGACGACACGACATGTGGGTCTTCTTTTAAAAAAATGTCTTGAGGTAGAACATTGCTTTCAAGGTTTTGGAAGTGCTTCACATTGGAACGACGATGACAATAAAGGAATACTTTTTAAAAAAATAAAACAATTAACAACGACAACTAGCCACCGACATGGTAGACGTGGAGTGTGACTTCTGAGGTAGTACCGAGACATGTACTGACCAAGTGCTACACTACTTGCTTGGAAAACAAAAGGGAGACGCAAGTCCTTTGCATCTCCCCAGAAGACATTCAATTCCGGTTGAGGTAGGTTCTGAGTTCACAAGGGATGTGAATCCAAGTCTTTACTTTCTTTCAGTAGCCTTCCTGCAGGCGCCTCCTCCTCCTCCTCCTCCTCCTCCTCCTCCTCCTTTTGACACGCTTGCTTTGCCGTGAAAACAGTTCGTCGGCAAGAAAACATCCTGAGAATGATGTAGAGCCCCAAATGCACTTGAGAACCATGTCCAAACATCCGTAAGAAAAGTTTGGCAAAACAAGCTCCTGCCTGGCTTTATTTATTTATTTTTCCGTTCCGTTCCTTTCCAATTCCTTTTTCCTTCTCTTCTCTTCTTTATTGAAACCAGGTTGGAGATGGGTCTGACGTAACCGGTCATCTTTCAAAAATGGATCTGCAGAGTCATCATCCCAAAGCTGCCAGTGTGGATTCAACAAGGACAACAACTGGTCCCCGTTGCATTTTGGTGTACATGGGTTGCTAGCAAGGGGGCCGAGGGGTGTGTGTTTTAGGAATACATCAATCCACCAGCTCTGGGCTCTGGGATGAGTCCCGGAAATCCAAATGGGAAGGAATGTATGAAGGAGCCTGAGGCAGGGTCAGAAAGACAAACTCAGCAGACTTTCCACAAAGCTGTCTCTCTCTCTCTCTCTCTCTCTGTGGGTGGATGCACCCATGGGTGAAAAGGAACATTCTGTAAAAATCTTAACTTGACCTGAGATTGATGAGTCCTTTTAAAGACATCACCAGAGATGAAGAAACATTGGAAGAAGTCTTAGCAGTTATCCTTCATTGGTCGGAGCTGGGTTCAAAGCTGGTTCTTCCTGGAAGAGACCGAGCAGAGATCTGCTGGGAGTGTCCAAGGGCAGATTAGGAAAGGAGGTATCCCTTTCCTCTTCAATGACGCTGATGTCGTCTGGCGGAAGTGTGGATGTCTGCGTTTCTTCCTGTGAGGTAGGAGGAATGGGATCCAGCTGAGAAATGGAAGAGTGGGGGAATTACCACTTGCATCCAAACCAGTAACCGAAGAATAGGGATCTTGGAGGTCTTCTAGACCAACCAACCCCTCACCCAAGAGAGGAGACCTCATACCATCCTGGACCTTGGAAGTCTTCTAGACCAACCAACCCCCCACCCAAGGGAGGAGACCTCATACCATCCTGGACCTTGGAGGTCTTCTAGACCAACCAACCCCTCACCCAAGAGAGGAGACCTCATACCATCCTGTACCTTGGAAGTCTTCTAGACCAACCAACCCCCCACCCAAGGGAGGAGACCTCATACCATCCTGGACCTTGGAGGTCTTCTAGACCAACCAACCCCCCACCCAAGGGAGGAGACCTCATACCATCCTGGACCTTGGAGGTCTTCTAGACCAACCAACCCCCCACCCAAGGGAGGAGACCTCATACCATCGGACCTTGGAGGTCTTCTAGACCAACCCCACCCCCCAAGGGATGAGACCTCATACCATCCTGGACAGATGACTGCCCAATCTTTTCCAGCAAGGGGGCACCTACACAACATCAGGAGGCAGGCCGTTTCACTGTTTAATACCTCTCACTGTCAGGAAATTTCTCCTTATTTCCAGGTGGGCTCTCCCTCTGATGAGTTTCTACCCTCTGGTTCTTGTCATACTCTCAGGTGCAACTGAGAATAAATCAATATCTTCTTCTCAGTGGCAACCCTTCAGGTATTGGAAGACTGCTATCATGTCTCCCCCTGTCTTCTCTTGGTCAGGCTAAGCATGCCTAGTTTTTTAAGTCATTCTTCATACGGTTTAGCCTCCAGTCCCCTTATCATCTTTGTTGCTCTTCTCTGCACTTTTTTCTAGGGCCTCTGGGTCTTGTTTGTATTGTGGTGACCAGAACTATCATTGTTCATTGGGCCTTCCGTGAGTAAGGCACCCACTTTGTTTCTCTGTCATATATTTTGTCAATGTAATGTATGCTGTTATGCTGTTACGCTTTGTTGAACTTTGTATAAGTTCTGTGATGCTGTGATATATTTTTGTACAGTTTGTGATATAGCTGTTTGGTTTTAAGAAAACTCTGTCACTGGCTAACTATTTATTCAATAAGTATTGCTTCTGCTGGCTGATCAAATAGCACAGGGCTGTTCAACTTTGAACAGGCCAAGGTCTACTTTTTCCAGGCCAAAGTGCCTGAGGGCTACTACACCAAAACCTCGACTTATGAATTTGATCTATTCTGAGCACATGCTCATAACTAAACACTCCCCCCCCGCGCTTATTCTGCTTGGGTTCTGCCGCCATCCTGTCTCCTGTTCCTCTTGTTTAGTCCTTTTATTACCTGTTTTTTATTGTAAGCCGCCCAGAGTTCCCTTTTGGGAAGATGGGCGGGGTATAAGATTAACAAACAAATAAATAAATAAATAAATAAATTGTAAGTAAGGCAGCAGTTTCCCATAGGAATGCATTGAAAACCAATTAATCTGTTCTGCCCCATGGCCTTTGAACTGCCCTGCTCAGCTGAGACAGTGGGTTGGCAGACCCAGAACTTTGCTGGGGCAGTGGTGGTTTTTGGGATGGGGGAGGGAGGGGTGGAGAACTTATCCCCTCACTTTTTTATTGGTGGACGGAGAGCTACTTTTGAACCCTTTGTGGGCTACCAGTAGCCTGCGGTCTACCTGTTGGGCAGGCCTGAAATAGCATATACTCTGGCAACAACAGAGCAGGAGGAAAAGGGGAGTGGCAGGGAAAAGTCCTTACTACATGGTGCCGCTTCCTTACCGCCATCCCTTTGTGGTGTAGATCAGGCGGGAATGGAGGCCCTGCGAGGCACAATCTTTCCATCTCATTCAAATCCAGCCGTTTCCCGTTCGTGTCCAGACCCTCCCTCGGAGCGGATCCGTTCAGTGCCTGGCCGGGAACGTTCCTCTGGTGGCTTCGTGGGACCTGCGGGGTCGACAGTTCCTCCTGGACGTTTTTGCACATCAGCAGGCTAAGGAAACAAAACCCAACGGCTAAACGGAAATCATTAAAAAAAAAAAGGAACGTTTACGGGACAGCCTTTAAGGAAGGACGTGGTGTGGGTGGGGTTGTCCGTGATTCGCTCCAAATCCCAGAATCCTCCATCCTGGGAGTCCCACCTGATGGGCCCAAATCTAAATGGTGATCAGCTAGAGAAAGGAGCCATGTTGGGAGGCTTCGTGGTCTCTTAGGGTAGGGACAAGTCCCTGTTAGGGCCTTTTCACATGACCCCTAAGATCCGCTGGCCACTTAAATTCGGACCAGAGATCTTAGGGGTTTGTCGCTGTTCCTGCGTTCCCACCCCCTCCGCACTCCTGGCTGCTGGCTGCGTGAGGGGAGGGAGAAAAAAAGGAAGAAAAGAATGCCGCTCACCTCCCGTTCTGCCGTCCCGGCACTGCATTCAGATCTCTTAAAGGGGCAGGGGGCAAAAAAAGAACAAACAGAAGCAAGGAGAGCTGGGCAGTCACTACGTTATATCCGCATCAGGAATTTTCACCTCCAGAGAGCAGGTACCTGAAAAGTGCGCTGGGACGCGCTTAGATGGGTGTGGTCGCACTTAATTATCTGTAAACTCCAGAGCTGGTGGGGAAACAATTTTAAGCTCTGGAGCTGGGAGCCATTTGCGGCGGAGTTTAGGGGTCGTGTACAAAGGGCCTTAGAAAAGGAAACTGCACAGCATACAGTCCTGGAGCTGTGCTGCCCATAAATGTGAGCAAGACAGAGCTAAAAGGATCAGTGTTCCAGTGTATATACTATATGATATAATCTATAATGGTTTATTCCTTTTATGAAAAAGAATTGTAAATGTTATGAATGGGAAAAAATATTAAGCAAAGGTATTATTTCATGAGCGAAGGAAACAGCAAATGAAAATAATATAAAGGAAGTTAAAGAGAAGCAACCCCCCCCAAAAAAAACAGGAAAGAAAGTGTACGGCGCTGCCACTGTTTGGAAAACTGTAGGGATTCCATACCCCAATAGGCTCTGAACCCAAAAATAACCTGGCAGCACTGAGGCATCCTAAGCCCTGGACAAACATGTCCAGAGAGCAAGCAGGGAACCTGGCGTGGTTAAGCTGACCTGGACCTAGCATAGCTCAGGAGGCCAAGGAAAGCAGATGGCAATCCCAGATATCAAGATATCAGGCACATCTGGTCTGTGACCAGCCCGAAGCTCCTTCCTCTCCCCCTTATCAATGAGCCCTCACTAGCCAGCATTTCCTCCTAGATAAGGATGCATACTCCCCCGACCAATGGAATTCATACGTGACTGAAGACCATCCTTCCTCTGTCTTCTTCTGTCCTATGGTCAATGATTATCCACCCCTCTCACATGTGTGATGCTTCATTTGTCACTCCCAATAAAAGAGTCTCAGCCGGGCTAGCGGGAGAGGTGGCACGAGCTGATGGCATTCTGTCCACCCGGACCAATGTGTAGTCTTATCTTTCCTACAGAAAACATTAGGAGAGCCTACGATCATCCCTCGACTGATCCCTGCTAGATCAGTTGGGCTACAAATCTCATCGTCCACTGACCCTGCTGGCTGAGGTGGATCTGAGTTGTAGCCCAGCCAGATAGGCGGACATGAGAGTAGGAAAAACAGGCTTAAATCTGACCAAGAAATTTGAGGAGAAGGAGATTTCCCGAGCAGCTCATGGTGTGGGTTGCTAAGACCATGGCTGCTTTTACACGACCCCTAAAATCCAAGGCAAAATGCTCCCAGATGCGGAGCTTAAAATTGCTTTCCCACCAGCTGCGGACTTTTAAAAAAATTAAGAACGACCTCGCCCACCTAAGCGCGCCCCAGCGCATTTTACAAGTACCTGGTCTCCAGAGGTAAAAAAAATTCCGATGTGGATTATAAAGCTGTGGATGCCAGGCTCTCCTCGACTTCTGTTTGTTTTTTGTTGTCCTCCTGCCCCTTTAACAGCCTGGAATCCCTACCGGGCTGCTTCGACAGCAGACGGAGGTGAGTGGAGGTGAGCCTGCATTCTTTTCTCCCTTTTTTTTCTCCCTCCCCTCACTGCAGACAGGAGCAATGGAGTGCAGAAGGATGGGAACACAGGAAGCAGGACAAACCCCCACGATCTCTGGTCCAAATTTAAGTTGCCAGCAGATTTTAGAGGTCATGTAAAAGTGCCCCATGTTTGCCCGATCCCACCCTGCAGGGCAAGCGGGAGGGGGACAACCTACCGTCCTCGATACCCAAACATGAGGAAGAGAACACAGAAGATGATGCAAGTGACTCCAATGTGGATCCCAATGATGATTCCCGTTGTGGACGTCTTGTTGGTTTGTTCCTCTTTCAGGCAATTGCAGGGTGAACTCAGCCCTGAGGTGGAAGAGACGGCATTGTTTATCAGTTGGAAGGGAGGGAGTGCAGGGTTTCCTCTTTGCGTTTAAAGGAAACCGTTGCACATTGCTTGTGATTAAAAATAATAATACTGTAATCAGATTTTGTGCTCCAGGATCGAAGAGTCCAAAATGCCAGGAAATGGTCCAATATTTCTGCACAGTCATGAGCCCATGTTGCCATCAGGGAAAGTCATAAAACCACGGAGTCTGAAGGGGCCTATAAGACCATCGAGCTGATTTGTATTCCAGGCAGGAATACAAATCAAAGTACAGTGGACCCTCATATAAGTAACAAACGGTTTGTATAACATAAAATCTGTACAACATAAAACAATTACGGAGATAGGTGGAATTTGCTTAATAGAATCATCTGTGGGGCAAATCCGTACAAGATAAAAATTGTCATGATTAAGGATGACACTGTTTACAATGCCTTCCTATGGGAAATTTGTATAAAGGAAAATTTGCTTAACGTAATTTCATTGGGAATGAATTAATTCCTTTATACAAGGTACCACTGTATATCTGACAAGACGGTTGTCCAGTTTTCTCTTAAATGCCTCCAGCAGTGGCGCTCTCAACACCTCCCTGAGGTAGCTGGGAGTTTCCCCCCTGCCATTTAGCCTATTCAGTGGTGTCCAAACTTCGGCCCTCCAGATGTTTTGGACCACGACTCCCACAGTCCTTTGTTATTGGCAATACAGGCTTGGAATTCTGGAGTTGTGGTCCAGAACATCTGGAGGGCCAAAGTTTGGAGACCACTATCCTGCCTGCCTCTGAAGAGCACAGTGGTTTTTTTTTTAAAGTCCATTTTCTCCTCCCAAAATGACTTTAAATTGGTGGGGGTGGATGTAGGGTGATGGGAACCCCCAATGGTTCTGCATTTTAAACCCTGGCAGCTGTATGCTGCCTATCTCTGCCCTGGAAGGATATCAAAAGGGATCCCAACACCCCTTTAAATAGATGCGTAGACAGAATACCAGTACAAGGGCAACACTCGTTGTGTGGTAGACATTAATCCTTGGTCCCTTTAGGCCAGACATACCCAAACTTCGGCCCTCCAGATGTTTTGGACCACAACTCCCACCGGCGTTTGCCATTGGAAATACAGGCCTGGAATTCTGGGAGTTGTGGTCCAAAAACATCAGGAGGGCCGAAGTTTGAGTAAGCCTGCTTTAGGCCAAATGTTCTTCCACCAAAGCTGCCCTCTTGCTGTTCGGGTGACTTTGGCTTCTCACCTGTTTTCTCGACGGTCTCCCGAAGGGACACAAAACGGACAGTGGAGTTCCCATCGCCGTGCTGATTGTAAGCAAGGAGCTTGACTTCATACACCACTGATGGGTCTGAAAGAAAGAGGGATGGAGAAGATGAGAGGGCGCATACTTAATTTCGGCTAGGTCATTCAGTTGGTAGGAAGTGGCCAACTTGTTTGCCCTGCCACCGGACACTAAGTTCCCTTGCTTTGAAGGAAAGAGAGTTAACAGTTACAAGAGAAGGAAATCCAGGAAAGGGAAGGTTTGGAGGTCTGCTGGGTCGTCCATTGAGAACTGGGCCTGAGGATCTCAACAGCATTAAGGAACACCTACTTCGGGGTTGCCACTAGAATTTAATTTTTCATTTCCCTGACATTCCCAGACCAACATTTCCCATAGAATCATAGAGTTGGTAGAGACCTCAAGGGCCATCCAGTCCAACCCCTCTGCCATGCAGGAACCCCCATCAAAGTACAGTAACCACTTGCCTATTGCGGGGGTTAGGGACCCACCCAACTCGCGATGACTGAAAATCCACGATATGCCGATGCAGGTCGGGTGGGGCCTGTGGGGGCGGGGGCGATAAGATCCCCCACTGCAGCTCGCTCGGGCTACTCCAAGACTTCTCGGAGCGGCCCAGGGAAGTGGCGTTGGGGCATCTGATCCTCTACCGCTGCTCTCCAGGGCCGCTCCGGGCGAGCGGCGGTGGCAGATCAGATCCACCAATGAGCTGGAACCCAGGGCTTGGGGAAGGGAGAGAAAGGTTTTAAAAGACCGGGCTTTTAAAACCTTTCCCCCCCCTTCTCCATACCCCGGGCGCCAGCTGATTGGCGCTGGGGCGGGGGAGAAAAGCCTTTTGTTTCCCCACCCCAGAGCCAATCAGCTGGAGCCCTGGCATGTACTGCGGTCCGCGATATAGCAGGACCGCAGTACATGAGCTGCGAAATGGCGGAGGGTTACTGCACTCCCAACAGATGGCCATCCAGGCTCTGCTTAAAAACCTCAGTTTCCCTGACTCTGTGCAGGTAAGGATGGAAACAGATGTTTAAAGTTTGTATATTGCTGAACGTTTAAAGTAGTGGTTGTGAGTTTTTCCGGCTGTTTGGCCGTGTTCTAGAAGACGGCCAAACAGCCTGGAAAACTCACAACAGCTATCAGATCCCGGCCATGAAAGCCTTCAGGAATACGTTTAAACTAGCCTTGCTTTGCAAATGCTACAAGCAGACTAGAAATCATGCAGGGACAGAGTTCAACAAACACATTAGGCTGGTTGCTAGGGTTAGAGATGGGGAAAAGGCTGGAGCTTAGGGAAGGGCATCATTAAGTTTTACTTGTATTCTGCTACTTATCTATTTCAGTTGCCGCAAGAACAGATCATGCTCTTACAGCAGCAGGTCAAAAATCCACTGCTGGAATATCTTTTAATCACAAATTCCCTGACTTTCCCTGACTTTCCCTGACTTTCCCTGACTTCAGACAATTTCCCCTGACTTTCCATGACCAATTCCCATTTCCCGAACTTTCCAGAAAGTGGCAATCCTGTACTTGTACTCTCGTTTACTCATTCCCCGAACTCACCAAGATGAGTAATGTTGTAAGAGGTGATATTGCTGGGCAAAAGCATAGGGCCACTGAAGTACGACAGATGAACTTGGCGGTAGTAGAGCTTGAATCCTTCATGTTGGCCCAGTTTGATGGAGGGCTCCCACATTGCCTGAATGGCGGTGCTGTTGAGAACTTTGATGAAAAGGGATGGCACCGCTGGCACTGAAACCAAGTTGGCAGAAACCACAAGTTAGTCCTGGGTTATGGTGACCTTTTACGGGGGGGGGGGGGGGGGGGGGGGGGGGGGGGGGGGGGGGTTCCAGGGAGGTGTGATATGGTGGTGGCATCTGGCCTGGATGCCTTCAAAAGGGGATTGGACATATTCCTAGAGGAAAAAGTCCGTCACAGGTGACAAACCATGATGGAGATGTGTCATCTCCAGGCTTAAAACCAGGGTGCTTCAAGGGCCAGATGCAGGGGAGGGGTATCAGGAGACAGAGATCTAGTCTCGTGGGCTCCCTGACACATTTGGTGGGGCCACTGTGAGATACAGGGAGCTGGACTAGATGGGCCTTTGGCCTGATCCAGCAGGGCTCTTCTTATGTTCTTATGTTGTGTTCATATAAGGAGTACTCAGAAATGGTTGACCATTCCCTTCTTCCGGGGGTGGGGGGGGGGAGGGAGGACCTGGAGCCAGGCAGCTTTTCCAGGACTACATGGGCTGTCTCTACTCCTGGGAGGGACAGCAGAAATCAAACTTTACAGCCAACTCACTGAGCTTCCCTTCTTTCCTTTAGTGTGTACAGATTTTGCCTTTAGAAAGAAATGCTTGTGAAGTTGGAAACCAGATAGGTATGCAGACAAGGGACAGACACATGTTATGCATTGGGGGGGGGGGAGGCTTTAGGAATTGAAAGCAAGACGAGAAGACAGAAACACTTTCAGAAGCTTTGGAAACTTCCAAGGTATGGATCTACCCAGGGCTGGTGCCAGGCTTTTTTGTGCCCTAAGCAAGACTAACAGCTTGCACCCCCCAAAAAAACAATTTTCAACAAAAGACAAATTGTAGGAAAATGTGCCTCTCTAAGGTCAGATTTGCAGCCTTCTGAGGTCAGTCTACTATACTTTGTTAGTTGCAGTACCAAAAAAATGCTTCTCTTTAACCTGCTTTATATTTTTTTCATTTGCCGTTTTCTTTGCACATATAATAATACATTTGCTTAATATTTTTTTCCATTCCTAACAGAGTTGGAAGAGACCTCAAGGGCCATCCAGTCCAACCCCCTGCCATGTAGGGACCCCCATCACAGGACTCCCGACAGATGGCCATCCAGCCTCTGCTTAAAAACATCCAAAGAAGGAGATTCCACCACCCTCCTTTGTGGCAGCATATTCCACTGCCAAACAGCTCTAACTACCAGGAAGTTCTTCCTAAGGTTCAAACGGAATATCTTTTCCTATGGTTTGAAACCACTGCTCTGAGTCCTAGTCTCTGAAGCCATCAAAAACAAACCTGTCCCCTCTTCAAATATTTAAACATGGCTATCATATCTTCTCTCAGCCTTCTTTGTGTAAGGAGTTCAGTACTTAAACATAGAGCAAAGTTGTTATTTTTAAAAAATAATAATAATGGTGTTTGGTGAGGGAGAGTGAAAGAGGATTCTGAGCATCAAAGACATGTATGATTTATTACTATGTTACAAAATCCCTTAACGAGGGAGGGAAATGCAGTGATCAGTCAGTTTTAAGCTCACACAAAGAAAACATATAGACCTCATGCTTAATGAGGCTGCTAGCTACTGCCTCGAACTCCATGGTTTGGGGTCAGAGATTTTAAAGAGGTTTTCAACCTTGTCAAGGCTCTCTGTGTCTTTAATGGAAAATAATGAAGGAGAGCAGGACAAAATGGGTCACTTCTAGAACCATGAGGCAAAGGAGTTGAAAGACGGCCAGTCCTACATTCCTCCTGAGCTGGCCAGATGGCCCAAGGAGTTAGTTATCTGGCTGCAGCGCCAGAGGCTGAGAGTTCTAATCCCCATAAAGTCCCAGGAAACCCCCAGAAGAAGGGAATAGTAAAACCATTTCTAGATAAGAGTACTCGTCATCTAGAAACAATACGGTGATACAATATTTCTGTATCACCGATTTGTTTTTTCAATATCTTTTCTGTATCACCGATTTGTTTTTTCAATATCTTTTCTGTTATTGGGGTGGGTGGGACTTATAAGCTTCAGTCTTATAAGCCGCCCAATATAGTGCTTGTGCGAACGAGGCAGTATACCAATCAAATAAATGAATTCATTTAAAACATCCAAAACATCCAAAAAAAGCCCATCTATACTTATGAACACCCCAATACAAAGAATTCAGCACCCTGGAGAGTTCCCTGCCTGTCCTGCCTGTGGAAAACACAGCACGTTTCTCAGAGGACTTCTAGGTAGGTAGGTACTAAACACCGCCACATTCCCCCGTCCTGGAAGGACAGTTTCTCCTCAGCATATCTGTGTCTGGAGGACCGTCAATACAGGAGGAACCCATAAGTGAATGTGGCAGTCCGGTGGGGCCTGTGAGGTAAATCACAGCTTGGAGCATGACAGTTCCTCATGTTTCTTGTCCAATGAATGTGTGGGTAAGCCTTCTGAACCTCGCATCTTTGGCAAAGGTATACTGGCTGCAGAATTTGTTTTCAGTCAGTTCACAGATTTGCGTCGCCATGACTGAATTTTTTCGAGTACCAAAGGGGTCACAGTCATGGTTTTGGTGGGCAAACGGGCAAGGGCGGGGAGACGGATTTGGGTCTCATATAAGGCAGCATCACACCAAATGAAATCATTAGTTCCTTTCTTAAAACTGCATAGTCCTCTAACACAGAACTTTCCCACTAATTCCCAACAGGAGATGCTTAGGACAGGAATGGACTGAAACCTTCTACTTTTAAGTAAAAAGCAGCAGGGGGGGCAGTACTGTGTGGTTTTTGTATGGAATCAGAAGATGAGTTGTTGTGATCTTTATTGGACCACTAAAATATCATAAGGAAAATCTCTCTCTCCTTCTCTCTCTCTGTGTGTTTGAGTGTGTGTTCTGTGCCATCAAGTCAGAACTGACCTATAGAAATCTTAAGAGGGCTTTCGAGGTTAAAAAACAACAACACACCTCTGGTTCTTATTATTGATTTGTAATTTTTGATTTAATTACAGTTTATGTTTGTTTTGTGTTTGATATTGTATATGTAATTATGTCAAAACTTTTGTAAACTGCCCAGAGTGGCACTGGTCCCAGATGGTGTAGTATATAAATCAAATCAAATCAAATCAAATCAATCAATCAATCAATCAATCAATCAATCAATCAATCAATCAATCAATCAATAACTCAATAAATCAATGAGATATTTAAGGAATTTTTTTACTGGTTCCACTCCCTCTGTGAGTTTCCATGGCCAAGTGGGGATTTGAACCCTGTTCTCCAGAGTACTCCTTTGTCCCTCTGTCCACTAAAGCCCACTAGGAATACAGGTCAGTAGAAAACTAGATTTCCATTTGACTCTCCTTACCTTCTCCCAGCGTACTCACTACCACAACTTCAGAGGCTTTGCTGGCCCCCCGAGATGTGTAAGCTTTTATGTAGAAGCTGTAGCTCGTGGAGGGTTCCAAGTCAGTCACAAGTTGCTGGAAGGTATTTTTGCTGACCGCCTCTTGGTATTCCATCTCCACTGGGTCTGAAATAAAAAGGAAACAGCCCTATACATACCTCCAGAATCTACAGATGTTGGGTAAGACAATTCAGTTGGAGTTGGTCAGCACCAATGGGAAAATTGGTCAGCCCCCCTGATTTTTAAGTTGTTAAGCTACCAACAGGGCATCTTGACACTTCAAACATGGATTGAAGGAGTCAAGTGAATCAGAAGTATTTTGTCATGATGATCTGGGCTATGTGCTGCAGAAGGAAGCTCTTTATCTTTATAGCTAGACTAGACATGGACATTTTGTTTCGGAAGATGTCCAGTTCTGAAACGAAGTGCGGGAGCCCAGCTGATGTTTGGAACCAGACCAACCCTCTGGAATGAATTCAGCCAATCCCTTACCTTGCTCTGGGGTCGCACAGCGATAAACTCCAACGAGGAAGAAGCCTTCATCTTTCCTTCTCCCTGGTGCTTTCCAATCAGACAGGGAAGTGGCATGATGCATTTCCCTGCACAGCTCCTGATTGGCCAGCACCATGGAGAAGGAATGATGACATCACAAGCTTATTCCTCGTTGGAGGTTAACCCTGCGTAAACCCAACACAAGGTAAGGGATTGATTTCATTCCGTAGGGTTGGTCTGGTTCAGAACACCAGCTGGGTTCTCACCTTTCGTTTCGGAGGCCCACGAAGTATGACATAAACAAAGCCTTCTTAGCACCTCATTGATGGAACTGTATGCCACACCTAGGTATAGCAACAGCATTTTGTTCCATTTGAAAAAATCAAGGAAAATAGAATTTTTGCAGCTCTAAAGATGCTAGGCTTTTACACACTTCTACCCTTTGGCAAGGCATATGGACTGTCTCGGAACAATTAAATGCACAGCAAGCTCTCTGGACCTTTTAAGACACAAACCATTAAAATGTGTACAATTGAGAAACATACCCAGAGAGATGAGGAAGGCCACACAGATTTGCACAGATAAATGCTTTAGACTAGGTAAAAGGCACACGTGAGTGGGGAAAATGTGTGAGCCACTTTGAGGAGGGACAGGTCTGCAAAGTCTTACCGCCCTGCATGGAGTGAGGATAGGAAGCAGATGCAAGCGGGACTTGGAGAAATGCAACAGAATGAGGTCGCAGTGATTTTCGCAGTGGCACCCCACCTGGTGGGCCTTCCACCTGGCGCCCTTGGCTTTGCCTACCTGCCGCTTTCCGGATGTGCAACACGTAGCCAATGATGTCCTTGGTGTTCTGCAGCGGCTCGCTCCACAGCACCTGGATGGTGGTCGCAGAGACCGTGCTCGCTTTCACTTTCTGGGGCGGCCCAGGCAACCCATCGGCCCACAGGACGGTCAACCTGGCACTGGCTTGAGTGGAGCCGGCACTGTTTTCTGCGATGCATTGGTAGATGGCCTCATCCCCCTGGCTGATGCTGTAGATCGTGAGTGTGCTATGTGGGAACCAACAGCGGAGAGGAAGATTAGAATGAAACTTTCATAGAATCATAGAGTTGGAAGAGACCTCAAGGGCCATCTAGTCCAACCCCCTGCCATGCAGGAACCCCGTCACAATATTTCCGACAGATGGCCATCCAGCCTCTGCTTAAAAACCTCCAAAGGAGGAGACTCCACCACCCTTTGTGGCAGCATATTCCACTGCCGAACAGCTCCAACTGTCATGAAGTTCTTCCTAATATTCAAATGGAATCTCTTTTTCTGTCGTTTGAAACCATTGCCCCGAATCCTAGTCTCTGAAGCCATGGAAAACAAGCCTGTTCCCTCTACAATATGACATCCTTTCAAATATTTAAACATAGCGATCATAACCCCCCTCAGCCTTCTTTTTGAAAGGCTAAACATTCCCAGTTCCCTGAGCCGTTCCTCATAAGACATTTCCTCCACACCTTCAACCATCCTGGTCGCCCTCCTCTGTACCCGCTCGAGGTTGTCAACATCCTTTTTAGCCCTTCCGCGCGACAAACGTCAGACTCTCCAGACTTTACTGATCCTTCCTACCACCACCTCCTGAGCAAGCCACATCTAGGTTAATCCTCATGCCTCTGAATAGGATGTAATGAAAGGCTAAGGCTGCTTAGCTGGAATTTCACTCTTTCTCGCCCTCCTCCTGCCCTTTGGTTGGGGGGAGGGAGAAAATATATGGGACTGTCGCCTGGAAGGAAAGCTCCAGTCCCAATCAACAGCAAGCACATGGATTATGTTAGAGGAAGGGAAGAAAATGAGGCAGCAATGCTATTATCCTGTTCTGGTCATCAGATGGCTTAACTTGGCCCGGAATTAAAGAGGCAGCACTTCCCAGGAATTAAAATTACAAGGCGCAAAGGGCAAATTCCTAGAGGGAAAGTGAAAACAAAGACTAGGCACCCATCCAGATGATTTGAAAACATAATAACAATTTACACATTTCGAATATGTATTCAGTGGGGCGGGAACTGCACATAGATCAGTCAGAGCCACAGTGCAATACATCAGATATGTTAAGAATGCACAGACTCACATGACTAGGTGTAAATTAGAATGTGCATGCATTGATGAAGGCAGGGCCCACCATATTAGAAATGCAAAATCCACCTTTGCCAATTAAAATAGTAATAAGTTTCCTGGCATGGTCCTGGAAACTCACTAAGGAATGTCATTGGTAAACCCTCTCCTTCAATGTCTCACATAGCCTGAAAACTGTACCAGAATCCCCTTACATCATCTGCAACTTGACCACACCTAACAACAGCAACGGGCTTTGTATATTATTGTATTTGTCATTTATTTTTGATTTCATAGAGATAAATAGTGCAATAGGATTTAGGGAATAAATACAAACAAAAATAATAATTCCATTAATAGTTGATAATTGTAATGGTACAGCTGAGTATAAAAGTGACTGCTATGGGAAATGGAAAAGTTATTTATTTTATTTATTTTTGAGTATTTTTACCCCACCTTTCTCCTTGGAAAAGGGCCCAAGGCGGCTTACAGTAAGGAGAGACTATATATAGTCCATGACAATTTGAGGCGTATCTTACAGCATTAGAAGGAAACATTAAAACCAACAATTGATAACATAGTGTCAGTGCAGTCACACAAGAGATATAAACACAAAGTTCTAAGTGGTTATAAAGGCAAAGTCTGTGTAGCCATGTATGGTAGATTCATGTAAAGACACAGAGTAGGTAGTCCATCATTCGGGGGAACTTGTCTGAAGAGAAAAGTATTTGCCTGTTTCCGGAAAGACAGCAGAGATGGGGCAGTCCTGGCTTCCACTGGGAGGGAGTTCCAGAGTCTGGGTGCAGCAGTCGAGAAGGCCCTTTCATGGGTTCCCACGAGACGTACCTATGAGGGTGGTGGGATGGAGAGAAGGGCCTCTCCTGATGACCTTAACACCCGAGCCAGTTCATACTGTGAGATTTGAACTTTGAGGTAACTAGGACCCAGATCGTATAGTGCTTTGTAGGTCAAGCTCAGCACTTTGAATCACATTAAAACCACATGAAAATCACACTAGCCTGCTGCATCGAGGCTAAGGGAGAACAAACCCTTTGTCATCATTATGACAACCATCTGTTCCACCCAAATGCTTTGGAGTCCTACCTGTAGCACAGGCATCATCAGCTGAGAATCGCCAACCTAGGCAATCGCAGGGCAAAATGTCCCATGTTCTGAAACATTCCATTATCTGGGAGAGCTGAAGTGAACAGCTTCTCGGGCACAAGGGTGGCTGCATACTGTTCTTACCAGAGCCTGTTCCAGCAGAGATCTCTCCATCTCTAGTGGGCTGATATTTCACATCCATCTCATCGCTCTTCGCGGTCCCGTTTGGGACCAGTACGAACTAATCTAACCGCATGTCCATTGCGGGACAAGGGGAGTTCATCCCGAGCACGCCCCCTGAACTGCGATTTAAGCGGGATGAGAGATTCCCCTCCCTGGCCTTGGGAATCTGCTCGTCACACTTCTCATTCCGAGACGAGTGGCCATCAGGTAAGGCTCGTCACGCAACGTGCCAGTCTCCATCTAGTGGCAGGAGTGCAAAGTGCCATTCGCCAGTACATTCCCTATGGAGTCAGCAACACCGTGCAGAGAGATTAAAAGACAAATGCCTCAAACTTAGCTCCGTAACGCATTGAAGGCAAGGCTTCGGAGAATCGAAACAACAAAAAAATGGAAGGTCGGGGCCAGAAAAAAAAACCCGGAGAACAAAGGCATGGAATTTCACATCTCATCACAGAAAGAGGACGTGCGGTAACAGTCATGCTGGTATCATCCATCACGCCAGTGCGTACACGGGAACAGGGACAGAACTGGAAGAAGACCACGTGACTGCGACTGACATCAGCACGCAACAAACTTCCTCCTGGGACGAGAATGGATGTGAAGTAACCGTCCTAGTCACTGTAGCTTTGCATAAACCCGTACAATGCAATGCTTACAAATACCTTGTTTTTCTAGCAACATCCAGCTCTTAAACCCAGGCAGCCATTCATCACTCCTCACTTCTTGACGCTTGCATGTTTCCTTTGAAAAAACTGGTCTGGTCACAAAGAAGGTTGAAGGCCGTGACCCAACATTTTTCAAGAAATCACAAGGAACCATCCAATCCATCACCTCTCAAAGGCCTCAGGGCCACTTGAGACATATAATGTTACTCTACCTTTCCTCATTGTAAAAGCGCACGCAGCTTTCCAAGCCTGAATGAGACAATGTTAGGGGTTGCTCAAGACATACTGTGGCAGCTCAAGGGAAACCGCATACGGTATATAAAATTGCTAAATTTACCACCTGCCACCACGTAATCGTTGCTGGATTAAAACAGGATGGTAAATGGGCACTCTCCCGATTGCCTTCAAGGCTATGAGAAACAGAAAGCTTTTACAAAATGGAGGAAAGGACCCAAGAGTTAGGGTTTTTTCCCCCCTCCTATGCCATATTTCTGCCATAAATGAATGATAGGATATGTTTTGGGGACAAGTTAAACTTTTTGTGAGAAGACTCTGAAAGAAAATGTTAAGCACTCAAGTGTCTGAGGTCCTTGTGATCATTTTTGTCTTCCTCAGACCATGGAGGGCTCCAACCCATATGCCCCGGGCCTAACTCTTGCCCCTAAAATGGCACATCATACCACAGATACATCTGTGAAAACCGTTTCCCCATCTCTGTTTTAGGCTAAAACAAGGCAAAGAGGGCATGGAACTGCCCAAAAAATGGGGGTTTGTAACCCCCAAGAACCTTCTGAGGTGGCAAACTGCCATTTGGGTGGGTGGTGGGACAGTGTCGATATTTTTCAGGACTTCAGCTGTGTTTTGATGAGGCCCACAAGCCAGAATTTGTTGATGCTCTTTTAAAAGAAGATTAATAGATGGGGACATGACAGACTATTGTAAAATAATCACTGTTGTAAGGGAATAGAGGAAAATCCTTAAATCTTCCATTCCCCCACCACATAGTACCAGGAAGGATTTCCTTGCCCAGTAACTGTGGCAACCATGACAACCATGACTATGATAAACAAAAAAACTGCACATTTTCACATGACACATAATGAACCTTCATCCAAACACATTTTTTTTAAAAACTCCCCACACTGAGTAAATTCTGGGGATTTTCTAACCCCTCCACAGGAATAATAGGGATTAACAACAGGATTATGGCATAGCCATGATGATTCTCCAGTCTTCAGTAGGAAGAGGCAAGAGAAGACAATGAAATAGCACTAGGATTAAATTTAGTCGGAGGGTTACATTTAAGTCTTTCACTTTCTGGACCCAAGAGGAAATCCAGGCTTCTTACGACCAGAATATCTTAGCATTTGAATTTCATGAATAACAACATTGCTTATGTTTTGTCCCAATGTCTTGCACTGATAGAGAAGGGAGTATTTATTTATTTGTTTGTTTGTTTGTTTGTTTGTTTGTTTAAAAGTACATGGCAAGCGGTTGCAACTTGGATACCCTATTTATTGCACTTCAAAGGTCAATGTCACAAAATGGTTACCTTCTACGTTAACCTCTGGGGGTGGATTCTGCAAGAAAATGTGACTTGGGGGGGCGTACAGAAATGTCCCATTTTGATGATGCTAATGACTCGAATTTCCTGCCACAGGCAGTGGGAACAACCAAATGTTTCAATATGTTACTATCTCTCTCTCTCTCATTCTCTCTCTCTTTCTCATACATACACACACACACACACACACACACAGAGAGAGAGAGAGAGAGAGAGAGAGAGAGAGAGAGAACTCCCAGGAGCGCTCCCAGGCGCATCTGGTGGGGCCACTGTGAGATACAGGAAGCTGGAGTAGATGGGCCTTTGGCCTGATCCAGCATGGCTCTTCTTATGTTCTTAAGTTCTTGTATCCTAACAGTACTTATGTGAATCTGTTTGCTTATCTTGTTGTTAAACGTATATTCCTATATGGATAATGACAAAAAAATGCAAACCCAGATAGAAGGACAATGTACATCTAAATACGAAATGTTCACAGTTATCTTCTTCTATTTCTATAATCCTCTGTGTATTGGCAGAAACAGGGAATGGCTATACAGTATTTGGGTGTTTGTGCATCCACTAGAACACACATGTGAGAACACTTTTAGAATGGGTAGCCCTTCTGATTAATTTCCTCTTAGTACACCTAGCACACCCGCGGCCTTCCATTCTGCAAACACCAGGCAAAGCTTCCTGGCTGTAATTACTTGGCTCTAGATGAACAGAACTGGAATAGTTGAATATAATTAAGATCCACACTCTATGTAGAACAGAACAGATACACTGAGCATCGGAAATTGCTTCCCTCTCACACATTGCTCAGAATGCATCCTTGTAACGATAGCAAATTTTGGGCATTTCTGCCTAACATTCGTTTCACATCCATCTTTTCCACCTCCTCAGACGCCCAGAACTGTAGTGATCATTAACACATGCCTTATCCTCCTTGTTCCTGAGTCCATGTTTCCTTGGAAACGCTGGCAAGAGGTGCCGTGGGGTTTGGCCGATGCAGAGATGGTGCCGTGGGGTTTGGCCGATGCAGAGATGACAACAAACTGGCCATCAGCTGGTCTCAGTCCCGGTGAGTCCGTATTTCTTGCTTAAATCACAAACAGAAGAGCTGTCAGAGGAAAGATGAACGTAGAGGCAGGGGACAGAGTTTCCTAAGCCTGCCAGGGAAGATCCAGATTTAGTCTGGACAGAGAGGCAAGATTGGGGTGTTTTTAGGAGCACTTTTGACTGTGCATGAAATGATGGAGGAGAGTCCATGGTAGGGAGTCCTGGCATCCTGCAAGCATCATGAGACATGTACTGTATAGGCTGCTGAGAACCAGGTCACATCTGGGGCCGAAAACAGAGGCAGAGCCATTCAGCTTTCTGATGAAGGACAAAGCAACAAAAGGACACAATGAACCAAGGGAGAGAAATCAGTCTCGAGCCGCTGCATCTTTAGAGAGAGGCTTAAAAAAAATCTCATTCAAAACATGCAAGCGCTGGGATATGAATAGAAACGGGTAACTCCCAGAGGCTCAGGGTGTTACATTCATCCCCACCACCGCCACCAACCACTCTCCAACTATCTTTTGTGTTCCTCTAAAACTCCTAAATATAAGAAAAAAAATTGAAATGTTTTTGCTTGGTTTTGTTTTGTTTTGTTGGCAATTTTGGGTCGTTCCCATTTTTGGTGTGTGGATGGGTTGCGGCAATGTGGACCCCTGGGAGGTCTGTGCATTTTGTCCACCCCAGACTGGAATGAAAATGGGGTTGACAGCAAAGAGATAATATTAATGCGGAGGAAATGTGGACGCTTTGTACACACATGTTTTGTTCCACTTTCAAAGCAGGGAGTAAATAATATTTCTTCTCCTGCTTCTTTCCTCTTCTTAATGGTCACCTTTCCTGCCCCAGCCTACTGTCAAAATTTATACTGAGAAGTTCCTTTTTGGACTTGAAATTCCAAGAGTGACCACTCTCTGTTTTCATTGAGAACTGGAGTCCCAAACAGAACACTTACAGGCTTTGACAGAAATGACGTCCATTTGCCATCTGGAAGGTAATCCCACCATGTGGCCTGCTGTTAAAACCCTTTGGTGATAAACATCCGCCATCTGTTCCATCAGTGGTTCTCATCCTTGGGCCACCAGATGTTCTTGGACTACAACTCCCAGAAATCCTGGCAAGCACAGCTAGTAGTGAAGGCTTCTGGGAAGCTTAGTCCAGGAACATCTGGGGACCCAAGGTGGGGAGCCATTATGTCTGTGAAGATTCTCAGTCATTCAGGTGAGTTTATCTGGTAGTTGAGTCATGGCTACTGGACTTCTTTTTCTTGAGAGACAGAAAACATTTCGCTGCTCATCCAAACGGCTTCATCAGTCTGAATACAGCTCGTGCGAGTCCTCCATCTTATAGTCAGCTTTGACCTCTTGTCACCCTGGTCTGAATTAGGCTCATAAGATGAACAATGGCCAGAACAGGCTCGTTAGGGAGACAATAGTATCCATAGCCTTAAGGTGAAAAATGGCCTAAAGTGTTGAAACCTATAAATTATGGGCCGTTAGCTATGGTCTTGGTGGTGAAGGCTTTTTGATTTGTCAAGGTATTGTTGAAAGGACACCCTGATAAGTAGCAGATAGACCATGCCTGAGGCCCCCACCTCTGTTGAGAGAGGGGGTCTCAATGCTCACATGAATGGCTTCCCTGACTCCTCTCTCAAACCACCTCTCTTCTCTGTCTAATATGTGTACATCCTCATCTTTGAATGAGTGCCCTTTGCCCTTCAAATGGAGCTGTACTGCTGATTCTGCTCCTGAGCTGTTAGCCCTCCTATGTTGGACCATGGGGAACCATTGTGCTACATAAGGGTCAGGGAATCTCTTAGAACTAACTACATTTGAACAAGAATCATATAGATGCCAGTTTATGAGGATAGTTGCTTGGACACCTGGAAGGGCTACATTAATGTATACGTTTGAGATGCGTTAAGTGACAGTTACAACCATACTTGTAGAGCAAATGTATAGCTGTGAATATTAACAATATTGTATTTACTGTTCTTATTTATTTATTTTTTGTTCTGTTTTGAGTTTTCCTTTTCTTTATTAGTTCAATTTATTTGTTTTGTGTGGTTTTTTTCCTTTACATTAAATCTGCAGAAATGAAAAGTAAAGAATAACTCTTTGGTCATCTCAAAGTCAAATTTAGGGTGGCTTTATCGTCTGCTTTTCAGACCGCGAAAACTTCTGTCCAGCAAAGCCAGTTCCTCAAGGTCTAAAAAGATGGAAGGCTGGGGGGGGGTATGCCATCCCTCCCACAAGGCTCCCCACTCTTGTCCTGAGAACCAATGTTGGGTAGTGGTTAGAGCACTAGCCTCGGACTCAGGACATCTGGGTTCAAACCCCCACTTCGCCACAAAATCAAGGCATCTTGTGGCAGCCAAGACTAGTTTTATTTTATCTATTAAGCAAAGACGACTTGAGCTCGCTGAAGGAAAGGTAGCATATAAATGCACATAGGCTGATGCTGCACGTCCATCTCATCGCTGTTCGCGGTCCAGCTTGGGACCGGTACAAAGTAATCTAATGGCATGTGCATTGTGGGACGAGGGGAGTTTGTCCCGACCACGCCCCCTTAACTGCGATTTAAGCGGGATGAGAGATTCCCCTCTCTGGCCTCGGGAATCTGCTCGTCACGCTTCTCATTCCGAGATGAGTGCCCATGAGGTAAGGCTCATCACGCAACGTGCCGTTCTCCATCTAGTGGCAGGAGTGCAAAGTGACATTCGCCAGTACATTCCCTATGGGGTCAGCAACGCAGTGCAGAAAGATTAAAAGACAAATGCCTCAAACATAGCTCCATAACGCATTGAAGGCAAGGCTTCGGAGAATCGAAACACCGAAAAACGGAAGGTCGGGCCAAAAAAAAAGGAGAACAAAGGCATGGAATTTCACATCATGAGGACGAGCAGTAACAGTCAAGCCGGTATCATCCATCACACCCGTGTGTACACGGAAACAGGGACAGAACCAGAAGAAGACCACGTGAGCGCGACTGACATCAACACGCAACGAACGTCCTCCCGGGACGAGAATGGACGTGAAGTAACCGTCATAGTGACAATAATAGTAATTATGATATGACATAGCAAAGTGTTCTGCTTATATACCGCCCCATACCACTTTAAGTAGTCTCTGGGCGGTTTACAATTTTTAATTACAGTGTGCAGGCTACACATTGCCCCCCCCCCAGCAAGCTGGGTACTTATTTTACCGACCTTGGAAGGATGGAAGGCTGAGTGAACCTTGAGCCTGCTACCTGGGATTGAACCACAGGTCATGAGCACAGTTTTACCTGCAGGACAGGCATTGAACCACTGCGCCACGAGGCTCTTGGGGATGGATGAACCATCTTGGGCTCATGGATGTACCTTGGGGGTTCCAGTCATGGAATACGCCCTAAGTGTAATCAGCTACCCAGAATGTAGGAAGGATGGCCGAGGGATTTTTGGAACCCGGACCCATATTTCTAAGCTCCCTTCAATAGCCCCTCCTTAGCTGACAGGTTGATCCATAAAGTATTTGGGTCGTCCTGATTGGTATCAATAGCAAAGGCCTGGCTTCTTTCTTCTGAGCGGTACAGAGCACCTGGGTCTCAGCATTCATAACCTGCAAAAGTCCATGTCCCCGATGGACAGTCACAGAGACAGCTACACAATAAAAACCAATGGAGCAATATTGAAGAATACACGAGAAGCACCAGACACCATGTTCCTGTGTGCATCTAGTAATAAGCATGCGGTGATGGTGGGCAGCCATTGACTACCATCCCTAATTGTGAGCCTTAGGCAGGCTGCAGCCGTATTTGATAATACTGGAAGGGGAAATAATGGCATTTAGGCAGAGCCAGCACGTCCATTAAGGCGAACTAGGCAGTTGCCTAGGGCGCCAAAATGGACAGGGGGCGCAAAAATGGACAGGGGGAGCTGCCCAGCCTGCTGCCCCCCGCCGCCCCCACCAGCTGCTGCCACTGGACCCCCCTGCCGCCGCCGCCTGACCCCCCCGCCGCCACCCGACCCCCCTGCCGCCACGGCCGCCGCCCGACCCCCTGCTGCCGCCCCCGCCTGACCCCCCTGCCACCGCCGCCGGCCACTTTGTATGTGTATTTTATATGAACCTATGGGTTCAAATAGACTTTGTGTTTATGACTACTTATAACCGTGTTGCTTTAATGTCATGTTGTCTGTTAATGCTGTAAGATGTCCTTCCATTCCTTGTTCTCAAATACTTGAACATGTTTTAATTGTACTGGACGGTGTATTATCCCTCATTACTGTAAGCCACCTTGGGTCCTTTTTTCAAGGAGAAAGGCGGGGTTAAAAAATACTATAAAATAAATAAATAAAATAAATAAATTTTGGAAACTTCTCCCGTCTGGGTGATGAATAAGATCAAGCGTTGAGGGAAACCGACTTGGGAGACAAAGGGGAGCCCTCAATTTGGTCCCAGAGCTCCCTCTACAGGTCTTCTCGGGCACAACCAGTGTGTCTCTCTCACGTTCATCATCATCCTCTGCCTCTCCCTCCCAACAGTGGCAAAACATTAATTCTCTCCGGTGGGGAGTCGCAGAATGCCCAAGGGAGTGTATGGTTGTGAGGCGTCGGGGAGAGATGGAATTGCAGACATTATGCCAGGCTTTTTGCAATCAGTCAGGATCTAATTTATGCTCAGGCACCATCTGGCGGGTGTGTGAAACTGTCTCCGTGTAAAGACCACCAGCTTTCATGGGAGGGCGTGGGGGGTTGAGGTGTGACAGACATGACAGAGTAACGAGGTGACCGTACGGCTGTCAAGAAAAAGGGCCAGGCTTCTCTATCACTGTCAGCTGTCACCACCCACCTCCCCAAAGAACCCTTGTTGGTTCTTGATGCCGCCTGAGAAGGCAAAAGGCGCATAAAGAACGGGAAGCAAATGGCCTTTTTGTTCTGTTCTTTTTCCACAGATTTCTTGGGAAGATTCTCAAAGCACCCCAAATGGCCGAGAGAATCGGGTTTTTGACAACAGGGACTGGAGGCCTGGCTTATCAATGGGCACTTGCTGTATTTGTTTAAAATTTATTTATAGCATTTGTACCCTCTTCTCTAGAAACACTTTCTGTACCCTCGTCTTTCCAGTTAGGAACACTTTCTAATTAAGAACACATTGCCAGTAAGACCGAGGCAATGACAATTTGTTTTCTTGGGTTCCTTTATCACTGCAGATGGTGACTGCAGCAATGAAATTAGAAGACACCAGCTTCTTGGGAGGAAAGCGATGGCAAACCTAGGCAGCAGCTTAAAGAGCAGAGACATCACTTTGCTAACTAAGGTCGGGATAGTCAAAGCTATGGTTTTTCCAGTAGTGATGTATGGAAGTGAGATCTGGACTATAAAGAAGGCTGATCGCCGCAGAATCGATGCTTTTGAGCTGTGGTGCTGGAGGAGACTCTTGAGAGTCCCCTGGACTGCAAGGAGATCGAACCTATCCATCCTGAAAGAAATCAACCCCCAATGTTCACTAGAAGGACAGATGGTGAAGCTGAGGCTCCAGTACTTTGGCCACCATATGAAGAGAGAGGAGTCCTTGGAAAAGTCCCTGATGTTGGGAAAGACGGAAGGCAAAAGGAAAAGGGAATGGCAGAGAAAGAGATGGTTGGACGGTGTTATCGGTGCAACCAATATGGATTTGACCAAACTCCGGGAGGCAGTGGAAGACAGGAGGGCCTGGCGTGCTCTGGTCCATGGGGTCACAAAGAGTCGGACACGGCTTAACTAACGACTGAACAACAACAAGACCGAGGCAAGTTAGTCTCTGGCCGGCAGGCTTGCCTTCTCAAAAAGGCACAGAAAGAAAGGCGCATGAGGAGGGAAGAGCAAAAGAAGAAAAGTGGTGGGAAATTAAGAGTGCCACATTCAAAAGCAGAAAAGCTCCACATGTCTGATGTTGAGGGAAGACAGCATGGGAGAGGCATTTCTTTCATAAGGCGCTTATAAATTTCCCAAAGGCCTTTGGGCAAAATGACTCCTCCTTGTATGGTAGATCAGGCAGACTGTGGTCTACTCCAGAAAAAGAGACGCCCACGTTCTCATCCACAGTGCTATAGTCCCTGAAGGGCCACACTACGTTTGGAATCCGTGCTGCTTCTTCCATTTGACTCCAGATGGTCTACACGGCTTGCCACTGGGTGGATCACAGTGAAAGGAAGGCACGAGGCTGGACAAGTGAGCCTCAGCTTTGCACATTGAGAAAAGTTGTTCCTTTTGTGACCAACAGCGTGCTGTTAGTCTATGGAGCTCCTTGCCACAGGATGTGGTGATGGCATCTGGCCTGGATGCCTTCAAAAGGGGATTTGGACAGATTCCTGGAGGAAAAGTCCATCACAGGTTACAAACCATGATGGAGATCTGTCATCTCCAGGCTTAAAACCAGGGTATTTCAAGGGCCAGATGCAAGGAAGTGGTATCAGGAGACAGAGATCTAGTCTCTTGCGCTCCTGGATGTATCTGGTGGGGCCACTGTGAGATACAGGAAGCTGGACTAGATGGGCCTTTCGCCTGATCCATCCTGGCTCTTCTTAGGTTCTTATGTTCAAATGGAGTCATTATTTTCCCACTGAGCTGAAATCCATCAAGTTGGGACATCTGCTCTCTGGAAACTTTATTTCAAGGTCCAAGCAGTCTGAAGTCTTCTCTCTCCCTACCCCACCACCCCACCCCCGCCAGCCAATGCAATCCGGGGCTATTGTCTCTCACCCACCCGCCCTGTCTGCTCAAGCTACCCGGGTGATCTCACTCAAAGCTTTGCACAATAGCACTTGACAAACACAGGAAGAAGAGCTTCTCTGGAGATTCACACCAGGCTCCATGAAGCGTTTATGGGAGGATGGGGAGCCAGTGATGAGGGAGGGGAAGTATGGGTGACTTCAGTTACTCAAAGGGAGCCCTGTTCACTAGATGCCCCTTGAGTCCACAGGCAATCAAGATGACTGATCTCATCAGAGGGCAGAAGGTCGGGGCCATTGACGGTCACTGAACTTCCCAAGGTAAAAAAATAGGAATGAGTGTAGGAACTGAAGACACTAAGGAAAAGAGGCAGGATGGCAATCTCCTTTCACCAGCTGTCAGCCTTGACTACAGTAGGACCCCTGTATCCACTGATTCATTATCCACTGATTCAGTTATCCACAGCTGGCAGAGGAATAAATAAATAAACAATTCAGCAGCTGCAAAGCAAGCTCCTGTCATAAAACAGCAGCCATAAAGCAAGCTACCATTACAAACAGCGGCTGTAAAGCAAGCAACTGTTGCAAAACAGCAGCTGTAAAGCACGTTACTATCACAAAACAGCAGTTATGGGGACATTTTGGTGTTCTCTCTTATCCACGGTTTTCATTATCCACAGGAAGGCTTGGAACCAATCCCCAGTGGATACTGGGGTCCTAAAGTATTGGACTTGTCCAATCCTTTAAGAAAGGATTGGACAAGTCCATGGAGAACAAGGGTATCGATGGCTATCATGATGGATGCTTAAGGACAACCTCCGGGTTGGAGAGAGAGGCAGGAGATCTCTCAATACCATTTGCAGGGAATCCTAAGCAGGTGAAGGCATCTGTTTGGGAATACCTTAAAGCAAATGGTGAGCCACTGTGGGAGATAGAAGGCTGGACTGGATGGGCTGTGGCCTGTTCCAGCAAGGTGGTTCTTATGTTCCATGGAACAGAGAAGGTGGAAAGTGAGCCACCTTGAGGAGAGTGGGGGGGGGGAACAAAGGCAGTAAACATGGCCACAAACTGAGAGCAGGTGTATCCAACGAAAGCTGCTCCAGAGCCAATCCATCTAAGAGATTCGTACCCGTGAAGGTCAGGGGCAAGATATTTGCGTCACTTTTCCATTTTGCAACGCTAGGCCACCTATTCTGTTTGCATAGTTTATTCTTCTTCTGCTCCTGTGTGTGTGTGTGAGAGAGAGAGAGGGGGGGGGATGATGGTATCGGATGGTTTGCTCCCAGTAAAGCAGCTCCTGTGTCAATACGCACCCTGGTGCCAAGTGGCCTGATGGAATTACAGCTGTTTCCGCTTGTAAGATTTTCTAACAACCAGCCATAAAGCAATCCCATAACTACATCAGAAAGAAGTGTGTTTTGTCGGGGGTGTAAAACAGCCTCCCTGACCGTCATAGCAGGGAATATCTCAAACAAAATAGAAGAACTGGGGATATAATGGGTAAAGAATTAACAGAGGCAAGAGAAAAGGGGGAAGGTGTACATGAAATATTCATTTATAACAGTGGGTCAGCAACATCGGAGTCTCTGACCAGGTCTCAGGATGGCTTTGTTGTCTGAATGAATGAATGAATGAATGAACGAATGAAGAAAAACCACTTCATTACCATTTTGTAAATATAACCTTCATGCAAGAAACAGAAAATCAATATTAGAAGCCTGCCTTAGTGCCTAGGAGTGGTGATGCTTTGCTACCTGCTGTTGCAGTAAATGCATTTTGGCAACGCAGGCCCTTTAACACAATTTATTTCTTGCCTGTAAATTGCCCCCTTTGCACACGGATGCATAAAACCCTTGGTGTGCATAGAATAGTCTAGGAGAGCAAAAGTAATAAAGCTTTGCTGGGGATAAGGTTTTCACCTCAATCCACCCAGAGACCTCTTGGTAATGGGGTAATGGGGTAGCTATTTTTGTGTGTGTAAATAAATAAATTCATAGGTGCATGCTTTAATCCACTGTGCAAACACAACCTCTCGTACACAAAAAAGAGACAGACACACCAAATGAAGTGTGTGTCTGTGTGTGTGTGTGTGTGTGTGTGTGTGTGTGTGTGTGTGTGTGTGTGTGTGTGTGTGTGTGTGTGTGTGTGTGTGTGTTACGTTGTTAAGAGTCATGACTGACTCTTCATGACCCCATGTCCATGGAGTTTTCTTGGCAGGAATACCGGAGTGGTTTGCCAGTTCCTACTCCAGGCGCCTACAGCACCTGATATCCCCCTGGTGGTCGCCCATCCAAGTACTAACCCGGGCCAGCCCTGCTTAGCTTCCAAAAACAGGCGAGATCGGATGTGCTTAGGGCATCTAGGCAGCATACCAAAGGAAGTAGGATCCTAATTAATGGACATTATTGTGTTACTGAAAAATGGTGAGTTGAAGGCCAGGCTTCAAAACAGTCCCCTACCTGTAGCAACCGTGTTTTGTTCCTTGCTCCACAGGAACATTTTTGCAAAATTTAAGCAAGGGGATTTCTGCTATAGACCGGTGATGCCGAACCTTTTAGAGGCCAGGTTCCCAAAATGTGATTCAAAACGCACCAATTTTTCGCAAAGTGTCCAAACCAGCAATTTAACCTGGATCCAGTTGGCTGTGAAGGGGCGGTGTCAGGTGCTCACAGAAAGGGCTCCGAGGGGTACTGTTGGCACCTGTGCCATAGGTTCGCCAACACTGTCCTATAGATGATTCACAATCCACATCAAGACAGCAGTAGCTGCACTAGTAAAAACGTTTACCTGTGACCTTTGATCATTTTGTAAGGCTTGGCTGTTTAATGGGGCACCTCAGACTAGAAGGTGGCGCGGCCCTGTCACACCGGCACGCCCCACAGGCTGCTGTTGCTCAAAGGACCATCACCTGTAAGCCCTGTAAAGTGTTTGATGATGGTGTTCATGCTTACAAGCACTTTCTGCCTCCTCTCTATTACCAACGCTAGCGATCATCCCCAATTCCTGTTTTCACTATTGCTGTCACTACCCTGCCACAGAGAAGGGGGTGACTTCACACGGCCCTTTTTTTAAAGCCAGAAGGGTTTTGGTGAAGCATAGCTTTGGGCACTTTTACACGACCTCTAAAATCCAAGGCAAAGGGCTCCCAGATGCGGAGCTTAAAATTGTTTTCCCACCAGCTCTGGACTTTAAAAAAAAATTAAGTATGACCGCCCACCTAAGCGTGTCCCAGCGCATTTTCCAAGTACCTGGTCTCCGAAGGTGAAAAATTTCTGATGCGGATTGCAAAGCAGTGAGTGCCGGGCTCTCCTGCCTTCTGTTTGGTTTTTTAGCCCCCAGCCCCTTAAAGAGACTGGAATGCTTCCAGGGCTGCTCCCCACGGCAGAGCAGAGGTGAGCCGGCATTCTTTTCTCTCTCCCCTCACGCAGACAGGAGCAATGGCGTGCGGAGGGGTGGGAACACAGGAAGAACGACAAGCCCCCAAGATCTCTGGTCCGAATTTAAGTTGCCAGTGGATCTTAGGGGTCGTGTAAAAGCGCCCTTTGTTGAGTGTGGTGATAGTGGACAACCCATGAGTCATGGTGCTGGCGAGTGGTATTTTGAGTCGACTGCTCTCTGTAAAACAACGACCAGGATTTATGAACCAAGCAGAGTTTTATGTTCAAAAAAGGAAAGGTTCACTGAACAGGTAAGCATAAATCTAAGAACTATGTTTAAAGAGGTCAGACTCTTTGGCATGTAACCAGTCCATAAGCCTTTATTTTACTTCTCTGGAAAAGAAGTAAAGAAGTGTTGATGAGGTGATACCCCAATAGGCATCTGCCTGAAACCACAAAAAGGAACATTTAGAAATCCCAAAAAGGAACATTTAGACTCCAAGATCTTTATCTTACAGTAGGTTTCAGTCATTTTCTGACTCCTATTCTATTATCTGTGTTCCAGGCAAAAACCAAAGAAACAAAACAAAACAAAATTTATGTGTCACCTTAAAGTCTAACTATTATATTTTAATGTAGGCTTTCGTGGATCAAGTCCACTTTTTCAGACACAGAGCAGCAGACTGAGATGTTCCATCCAAAGGAATATAAGTTTCATACCAAATCTTCATTGGCTGTTGGATGCACGGTGCATTTTACATGCTGTGATTTGGCTTGTGGTGTTTTAGGGCTCTATAACCCTCTGCGATTTTATTCTACAGTTCTTTTCTTTTCTCCAGGAGGCTGAAGAAATGCTTAGCTAGCAAGTCGCTTCTAAAGTTCATCCACACCCAACCCTGTAACACAGGTCTAGTTGAAAGACTGTGACTGGGTAAGATTTCATGGCCATGTTGGGATCAAAATGCATGTCTTTGGAGTCCTAATCCGCATCCTAACCGCTGCACACCACACTGGCTTTCTCCATGGCTTCCTGTTTTCCGGCTCGCTCTTACCATCATTTTAATATGCTAGCATTCTACTATTTTTAACCTCATTGTTCTATTTCGGGCAATTTCCTTGCTCCTATTACAGAATTTATGGTTTCATTGATTGCTTTTGCTTTAGCACAGTATTGGTAAACCCCTCTGAGGGCATTGCCGCAGCTGGGCAGCAGAGAAGAATAATTGCCCGTTGAGGAGGTGGGATGGGTCTCCAGTTGGACAGCCTGCAGGGTCAGCCAGAACTTGGCTACGGAAAAGCCTTCCTGAACAATGGAGTCCTTGGGGCACATGGAATGTGGAGCTTGTGACATGATTCCCTGACTTTTTCATATTACAGTGGTGCCCCGACTTAAGAGCAGCTCAACTTAAGTGCAATTCAACTTAAGAGCAGAAAACTGCTGGCATTTTAACTACTGCCTTACAAATTTTAGATATGGTCTGCTCAACTTACAAATATTTTCTTTCTTTCTTTCTTTCTTTCTTTCTTTCTTTCTTTTTGATTTTTCAACTTATTTTTCTAATTTTTTAGATAGTCTGATACTTCACGTCCCTCTCGCTGCAGTTCGTGGCCCCGCTGGAGACCGGTTCGAAGGAACGTAACCTCACGTCCTTGTGGGGTCAATCCGAGTTCGAAGGAACGTAACCTCACGTCCTTGTGGGGTCAATCCGAGTTCGAAGGAACGTAACCTCACGTCCTTGTGGGGTCAATCCGAGTTCGAAGGAACGGAACCTCACATCCTTGTTGGATCAATCCGAGTTCACCCCGACCACGCCCCCTGAACTGCGCTCCAAGCGGGGTGAGAGATTCCCGTCCTGGAGCTCGGGAATCTTTTCAATCTACTTCTCGATCCGTGTTGAAAACCGATTTCAACATGGAGGCAAGTTCACCTCGGCTCGAGGAAGGATGTGAAGTAACCACCATAGGTACCCCGACTTAACAGTAGTTCGACTCAAGAGCATGCATTCGGAACGGATTAAATTCGTAAGTTGAGGTACCACTTGTATTTTAAAGTAACCAAATAATTAGTTACATGAGCCTCGTGGCGCAGTGGTTAAATGCCTGTACTGCAGGTAAAACTGTGCTCACGACCTGGGTTCAATCCCCGGTAGCAGGCTCAAGGTTCACTCAGCCTTCCATCCTTCCGAGGTCGGTAAAATGAGTACCCAGCTTGCTGGGGGGGGGGAATGTGTAGCCTGCACACTGTAATCAAAAAATTGTAAACCACCCAGAGACTACTTGTAGTGGTATGGGGCGGTATATAAGCAGAACACTTTAAGCAGAACACTTTATATATTTTTAAACACTGGCTTTTGCCCCCCCCTTTTAAAAACCCAGCTGTAGAGCTAAGAGTAGAGCTCACAATGGGGACTGGAAGTCATCTTCCTGAACCGGCAGAAAGGGAAAGGTTTAAACACTTCATTTCCTGTGGCCACCGATCCAAAAGGAATTAATTTTCTGCTCAGCTGTATTATAATCATGGGTCTCGTGTGTTATGTGCGGTTTTGGCCCCGACAACGATTCCTTGAAAAGCTCCGGCTGGGATTTTGGCAAACCTCCCTGGAAAAAGAATTGCTTCTGATGCCAATGCTATTTTTTTTAAACAACGTTCTTGTCTGCCACGTGCCATTCCCAGAAAAATTATAGCTAAGATAATATTGCAATCAATTAGCAAATAATACTGTCTTGGGATGGATTGCTGTATTCCTTTTAATTCATTTTTGTTTGTTTGTTTTTAAACAGCACAAAGAAAATCCTTTTAGGGGGCTTTCAGTCTCTTTATTGCTATATGATGAGTTTTAATCCAAATGAAATTTTCAGGGGGGTGGGGGTGGGGGGGAGGAGGAGCATGTAATCTAATTAAGGGCTCACGCTTTTAGCTGGACTCATTAATGCAAGATAAGAGATCCCATCATTACACAGACAAATATTTCTTTCCCCTCAAGTGAGGCTGCGGATACAACCTGAAGGCTAAATTGCAAACCAGTTCTGCCGGGAACTAAGTGGATGATGGCATTTAGTCATGCTTGGAGGGATGAAACAAAAGTGATGGGAAGATTAAGACTGAGAAACATAGACTACCTATAATAGGACTATCTGTTATGTGCCTTTTATATGAATCTACCATACATGAACACATAGACTTTGTGTTTATAACCACTTATAACCTTGTGTGATTGCACTGATAATATGTTTTCAATGATAGTTTCCATCCCTCATCACTTCTACATGGAATTTTTACTCTTCTCTTTAACTGCTCACATTCTCTTGTAGCTTTAATGTTGTCTTTTAATGCTGTAAGATGTCCCTCAATTCCCTGTTCCCAATACAGTACTTGAATATGTCTTAATTGTACTGGACTGTATATCATCCCTCATTACTGTCAGCCGCCTTGGATCCTTTTCCAAGGAGAAAGGCAGGGTAAAAATACTCATAAATAAATACAAAAAAATAAACTGTGGCCAACTAGGATTTGGGACAAGCTTATTTCATAGCCTTTTCTGAAGGTCTCCAATATTCCTAGTGGCTTTCAATACATCCTTCCTTAGTTTCCACAATCAGATAAGATGGGATGCGTGCTGGGTTAAAATAAAATAAAAAGCTTCCCTAACTTCAAATTGTCATTCCCGCGTTCCATAAGAACAGCCTTGCTGGAACAGGCCACAGCCCATCCACTCCAGCATTCTGTCTCACACAGTGGCTCACCATTTGCTTCAGGGTATTCCCAAGCAGATGTCTTCACCTGCTTGAGATTCCCCAAAAATGGCATTGAGAGACACTTTGCCTATCTCTCCAACCCGGAGGCTGTCCTTAGGCATCCATAATGATAGCCATTGGTACCCTTGTTCTCCGTGAACTTGCCTAATCCTTTTTTAAAGCTGTCAAGGCTGACAGCTGTCACCACTTCTTCTGGCAGGGAGTTCCACCACTTTTTCTGGCAGGCAGCTCCTGGCTAAGTCTCAATGTGTTCTCCCGATACCTAAACACATGGAGGACGGTGGAAACTCAAGGCCAATGGCTTCTATGTCAATTTGCTGAGCCTGGAGCGAAACACAGTGCTCTCCTGCTGTTAGAACTACAATTGCCATCAGAAGAGCCTCATGGTGCAGTGGTTAAATGCCTGTACAGCAGCTAAAACTGTGCTCACAACCCGGGGTTCAATCCCAGGTAGCTGGCTCAAGGTTCAGTCAGCCTTCCATCCTTCCGAGGTCGGTAAAATGAGTACCCAGCTTGCTGCTGCTGCTGCTGATGGTGGTGGGAAATGGTGTAGCCTGTATAATTAAACTGTAAACTGCCCAAAGAGTGCTTGAAGCATTATAGAGAGGTATATATTTTGCTTTGCTTTATAGATCTGGGAATCTAACACTCAACAAAACTTCCAGTCCTAACACTCTAGAACTCAAGAAGCAAACAAAAGCTAGTTTGTTAAAAGAAAAGACGGTGGTAGGGAGACATACACTGAACTGTAAAATAGCAGATATACCTTATGAATCGGAACAACACAGATTAATAAATGTAATGTAATATTTAATAGGTGCAGTGGTTAAACGCCTGTACTGAAGCTAAAACTGTGCTCACGACCTGGGGTTCAATCCCAGGTAACAGGCTCATGGTTGACTCAGCCTTCTATCCTTCCGAGGTCGGTAAAACGAGTACCCAGCTTGCTGGGGTTCGGGTGGGGGTGTAGCCTGCATAATTAAAATTGTAAACTGCCCAGAGAGTGCTTGAAGTGCTATGGAGTGCTTCTCTCCTCGGCTTACTGCCATGTACAAGACGACCGTCAATTTTTAGTCTATCTATTTTGGACAAAATATAGTCATGCATGGGAAAATACTGTAATACAAACTAATATGTAAAGAAGCAAATTGATTTACCTTGTTGCCTTATGCCCTGACTGGCATGCTGCAAGCAGAATTTGGAAACATGCATTGTTGATGTATAGTCCCCAGAAATCCCTAAGGGAATGTAAATGCCACTTCACAAATAAAATAAAATAAAATAAAATTTTGTCACAGGCCATTTTTCAAGCTGAGCCTTCACTAGTTGTCTTCACCTCTGAGAAATATCCAGAGTCACCGGGGTTTCTGAATGATTTTCTGTTCTTCACATGCATCCTTTAATACACTTAACACTATTTTATCATATTAGATTATACTAGTGGTTCTCAACCTGCGGGTCCCCAGATGTTCCTGGACTGCAGCTCCCAGAAGTCTTCCTCACTAGCTGAGCTGGCCAGGATTTCTGGGCGCTGCAGTCCAGGAACATCTGGGGACCCACCGGTTGAGAACCACTGGATGAGACAAACGCACAGACATAGTTCAGGCTCTGTGATTTCTTCCCATGCCGTTCTGTGTCATTTCCATAGAAACCAAGCCCACCAACCAGCTATTGTAATGCTACTCTCACCCCACCTTGTTATTTTCGCAACACAGGCATCGTTCTGTTCAAGCATTTATTTTTTTAAATGGTTGTTTCCTTTTGCTTTGTTTTTTATAGATGACTTTATTTCCTGGAGCGATAAGAAGGCCAAGTTCAGAGGATGTCAGTCAGTCATGATTAACTCAAAGTGCACCCAGTGGAGGTCCATTCACACACAGTAGGGAGCTAAAACAGACACAGGTTCCAACATAACCCCATGCTGAAAAATTACTGTCTGAAACCTATGCTAGCCACTCTCCATGATCTCGATAGATGTCTACCATATGATTATTATATTTTTAAAAAGTCAATGTATACCATAAAGGAGGAGTTGTCTGTGCCACAGAAAGGTGGCTCGGTGGGCTAGAGCACTGAAAACTGTCGGCTACAAAGTCAGCATCTCAACGGTTCAAATCCCGGGTGCCACGCAGCGGAGTCAGCTCCCGCTGATAACCCCAGCTCCTGCCAACCTAGCAGTTAGAAAGCATGTCAATGCAAGAAAATAAATGCAAGAATTTCATGACAGTTAGAGCTATTCGGCAGTGGAATATGCTGCCGCGGAGGGTGGTTGAGTCTCCTTCTTTGGAGGTTTTTAAGCAGAGGCTGGATAGCCATCTGTCGGAAATATTGTGATGGGGGTTCCTGCATGGCAGGGGGGTTGGATTAGATGGCCCTTGAGGTCTCTTCCAACTCTATGATTCTATGATTCTATGAAATAGGTACCGCCATAAAAAGCGGGAAGGTAAAACAGTGTTTCTTTGCAGCCATGCCGGCCACGTGGCCACGGACTTGCACAACACTGGCTCTTCGGTTTGAATACAGAGATGAGCACCGCCCCTAGAGTCGGACACAACAAGCATGCATGTGCAGGGGGGGACCTTTACCTGTACCTTTCTCTGTGCCCCACAGAGAGAGCTCCCCCTCAAGACCTTGGTGGCACACAGCCTAGGACCATGTGCGCAGTGGTGATTGTGGTCTTACCACAAGTGAGAACTAAGGTTTGGCAGTGTGAGGGTAAGGTTCAAGTTTTGAGTTTATCTTCAATTCTTCATTCTGACCTCTGCCTTATAGATATCCTAAAACCATCATCTCTGTAAACTCTGTATTAGAGATGGGCACAAAATGAGCAATTTTTTGTTTCTGTTTTCGTTTTTTCGTTGCGTTGCGTAACGAAATGACAAACGAATTTTGTCTCTAAAATGAAATGAAACGAACAGAAACACCGGAAATTTTGCCGTGCGTTTCGTTTCCATTACTGCAATATGAGTGAATTGCTTAAAATCCTTCAAAAAAATCACAAAAAATGAAATAAACAGTAACGAAACGGTAACGAAACGAACGAAAAGGAAAACAATTTTTTTTTCAAAAATTCGCGAAAAACGGAAACGAACCGAAACGGACCCTCCAAACGACAAACGAAATGCAATTTTTTGATTCGTGCCCATCTCTACTCTGTATCCTAAAAGCATCATTTCTGTATTTCTGCAAAATACCCCCACCTCTGCAGGCATGGGTTTCCAAACTGAATGGCAACAGGATGTGTCCAAACCACAAAAAGTGTATAGCAAATGTCAAACCGCATGCTAAGATATCTCAGATCTTAAAATATCTCGTTTTGCACCTTTGTATTCAGCTTTTGAAACTCACTATTAAGATACAGAGAACAATACATTACGAAATTAATGACCTTTAATCTTGCTAACGCAGATGGGAAAGTATCACTGCTCTTTAAGTTTGGTTGCGTTACGGAAAATGAACATATATGTAATGAAGTCACATGCTTTCCACTGCAGCAAAATGTAACCAATCCTGAGTATGTTCTTTATCTGTTTCGGTATGCTGAAGAGTATTTAAGACTGGACATTCCATACTGGAGGTTGTCCCTGTGTTCAGGCACCCCTTGTGCACAAGGTACTAGGAAAGGATCTTCTGGAAATAAAACTACATTCTCAGGAGTCCGGTTTGTCTGTCGTCCATTTGATAGTGATTCTCATTGAGGATCAGCCACATTCAAATATGTGGTGACGGCAGCCCGTAGAGACCAAAGAAGGAGAGTGAACTGGAGAAAGCAACCACTTTGATGCTATTTCTTTGTTATTGTTATTTCCTTGTCACTCATCCAGGTGCTAGAACCCTGTTTCTGCAAGCATCCTGGAGGTGAGCCGTTGCTCACCTGTAATGGAAAGGAGAAATCCAGTCTTTTCAAGGTGAGACCCTTCTAGCCAAATGTCTCCTTCAAAATGGCGAAAACCAACACAAAAAGTGTCTCCACAGGTCAGTGTTAAAGGGTTCCCGTATGCCCCTTTCAAGGCAGGGGTGAGTTAGAAAAACCATATATAAATCAATGCTTCAATAAGCAAGTAGACTTCTAAAGAGCCTGAGGGGAGATTCCAGAACATGGTTGGAAAAGCAATGGGCTAGATAGGCTTAAGACATTTTCTGCCTGATGCAGGACAACAAATAATGCTTCCGTCTCATCCAAATCAAAGCAGCTAGTAGGCAAAGATCGCCAAGCTATTCAGGCAGATGAGACAGACTGCTTCAGAGATACCTCTCCTCCCTCTTGGCAGCAAAAACACAACAATGGCAGGCCAAATCAGGAACAATTTGGTGCTCTTTCGTGACTTTTCAAAACCGCGACCTGAGATGTCTGTGAAGATTCCAAGTCATCCAGGCAAGTTTATCTGGACGATGAGTCATAACAACCGGACTTCTTTTCTTGAGAGAGTGAAGCTGTTTCACTGCTCATCCAAACAGCTTAGTCAGCCTGAGGAAAGCTAGTTACGAGTCCTCCATTTTATAGCTCACTTGACCTGTTACCTGAGATGGCTGCCTTCCTATTATACCCAGTTGCAGGACTGACATTCTAAAGGCTGGACATTAAGTATAATTTCCAAATCCCGTGAGGTGTTCATCCCCCTCTATTCAGCATTGGTTAGGCCTCACCTTGAGTACTGTGTCCAATTCCAGATATTACACTTCAAGAGAGATACCGAAAAAAATTGGAACAAGTTCGGAGGAGGGAAACAAAAATGATTAAGGGTCTAGATACAGGCTTGTCCAAACTTCAGCTCTCCTGATGTTTTGGACCACAACTCCCAGAATTCTAAGCTTAGAATGCCAATGAGAAAGGACTGTGGGACCTGTGGTCCAAAACATCTGGAGGGCCAAAGTTTGGACATGCTTGGTCTAGAAACCAAGTCCTATGAGGAACTGGAGATGTTTAGCCTTGAGAAAAGGATATTGAGGGGAGATATGATAACACTTTTCAAATATTTGAAGGGATGTCATACAGAGGAGGAACAGGATCTGTTCTCAACCATCCCAGAGTGCAGGAAACGCAACAAATGGGCTCCAGTTACAAGAAACCAGCTTCCGGCTGAATACCAGGAAAAATCTCCTCACTGTTAGAGCAGTACAGCAGTGGAATCAATTACCTTGAGAGGTGGTGAATGCTCTAACACCGGAGGCATTCAAGAGAAATATGGACAACCACATGGCAGGTGTCCTATGATTTGTATTCCTGCATGGAGCAAGGGTTTGGACTTGATGGCCTCTTTCCAACTTCACTATTCTATGATTCTGTGACTGAATATACTTGTTAAATAAATGGCCATTCAAACTAATTAGCATTCCACCTCTCACCAAGGAGCACCTCTGCTCTCTTGTTTCCTTAAATAAGAACAGTAACTCAAAGCTCAAAGATCAGTTTCTAGCATAAAGTCGTCGTTTGAACCTGCTTCTCCTTACATGGACATGATTTCACTTTGGGCTTCCACCTTCTCCGAGCATCTAAAGCTGCTATCCCACGGTCGGAAAATCCAGATCAAAGTAGAATGCGGATCCCCCCACCCCGGAACAGTCACATGGGGCGTTTATACACGACCCCTAAGCTCTGCCGCAAATGGCTGCAAGCTCCGGACCTTAAAAATGTTTACCCACCAGCTCCGGAGTTTGCAGACAATTAAGTGCGACCCCCGCCCACTTTAGCGCGACCCAGCGCATTTTTCTTGTACCTGCTTTTTGATGGTGAAAAATATTTGATGCGGAGAGTGCCTGAGCTCTCCTCGCTTCTTTCTGTTGTTTTTCTTTTGCCTCCGCCCCTTAAAGAGGAACCAGGAAGTAAACGGAGGTCGGAGCAACCTCCACCAGCACCGGAGGTAAGAATGCATTCTTTTGTCTCTGTCTAAGGCTTTTTCCCCCTCCCCCCCTCACGCAGACAGAACAAAGAAGTGCGGAGCGGGTGGGGGCAGAGGAACAGCAACGAACCCTCAAGATCTCTGGTCCGAATTTAAGGGACCAGTGGATCTTAGGGGTCGTGTAAAAAGGCCCATGGTTGAAAACGCAGTTCCTGTGTCCCCATGGGCACAATTTAAAGAACGGCATCTTTGGTGTCCCCACAAGCAGGAACCGCAACACAGCGGAACAAAAAGGTTTTGATAGAGATCCACGGACTCAAGTACCGGTTGAAAATCCGCATCGGAACTGAGACTAGCTTTGTACCACCTCGAGACCAGGTGCTTCTAAAACTCGCTGGGTCATGCTTAAGTGAGCGTGGTTGCATTCCCCCTCCCCTTTTAAAGTCCGCTGACCATGGGGACACAATTGTATTAACCACATCTTCAAGCAGTTTGAAGCAGTTTTTAGTGGTCGTGGGAGAGCAGCCTTAACTGGAAGTTAACACTTACCTGTTGTTGTTCTTCAGTTTCACATGCTCCGTAGGTTCTAAAATCTGCCCGTTCTTCAACCACGTGATCTGCGGGGGAGAGGCTCCCCTTGGGCCAAGCAGGTGAAGATGGCTGTGGTCCCCACAGGCCTAGAAATAGACTGAGGGTGCTGTACAAATTCTGCAGGAGCTGCAGGGGGTGGGGGGAGAGGACAGATGGGAGGCAGACAGCAAACGTAAGGTAGGCTCCATTTCTTGATATATTCACAGGGACAAAGTGGCTGGACAGGACAAAACAAGGCAGGAAGGTTAGTTTGCGTAAGCCTCAAGGGAATGAAGGGTAACTGTCAAGCTTAGCACCACCAGGACGCAAGTTCAGGCAGATACTACAACTCAGCTGCTGAAGGCCACTCTGTCCTCCGCTATCGGTCTTTCAATTAAAAAAAACATTAATAAGAACATAAGAAGATAAGAAGAGCCCTGCTGGATCAGGCGAAAGGCCCATCTAGTCCAGCTTCCTGTATCTCACAGTGACCCCACCAAATGCCTCTGGAAGTGTGTGAGACTAGATATCTGTCTCCTGATACCACTCCCCTGCATCTGGTCCTTGAAGCACCTCGGTTTTAAGGCTGGATGATGACACATCTCCATCATAGTTTGTAACCTGTGATGGACTTTTCCTCCAGGATGCAATCCCTCTACAAGGGCTTCTGCCATTTTGGGGTCCTACAGTACTGTGTGGGTTCCAGGTGCCATTCTGGGTCTGGCCAGGTGCCATTCTGGGTCTGGCCAGGTGCCATTCTGGGTCTGGCCAGTTGGATCCACTTACAAAAAGAATTTGGGGGGGGAGGGAAGAAGTTTCTCACGAGAGGGAGTTTCAGAGTCATGGAGCAAGAAAAGAGAAGGCCCTCTCCGGTGTCCTCACCAAGTGCACCTCTGAGCCCGACAAGGGTGCTGCAGTGAAAAAAGTTTGAGAACTCCTGGCCTAGAGGATGGATGATGGTCAGTCAAGCCAGCACTGAGCCAAAATGACCAGGAGTCTGTCTTGGAATGTGACAACCTTCCTTTCTGTCCCACACAGGGCTTCTGCAACTGAGCTCACCCTGCGTGCAACCTTATCTGGTTTAGCAGCGAAGCCATCGTCAGAACACAGCCGTTCACCGGGGGGGGGGGGGGGACAGGCCAGGTGTGCCCTTTGCCTGGCTGAACTCAGATTTTAGCCTTTGTTGTTGTTCAGTCGTTCAGTCGTGTCCGACTCTTCGTGACCCCATAGACCAGAGCTCGCCAGGCCTTCCTATCTTCCACTGCCTCCCAGAGTTTGGTCAAATCCATATTGGTTGCATCGATGACACCATCCAACCATCTCATTCTCTGCCGTCCTCTTTTCCTTTTGCCTTCCACCTTTCCCAACATCAGGGACTTTTCCAAGGACTCCTCTCTCCTCATGAGGTGGCCAAAGTACTGGAGCCTCAGCTTCAAAATCTGTCCTTCCAGTGAACATTCGGGGTTGATTTCTTTCAGGATGGATAGGTTTGATCTCCTTGCAGTCCAACATTCCTCCATCCTGGCAGCCTGGAGATGTGTTGGACTACAGACCCCACCGTCCACTATGGGGGATGATGATAACTGTGGTCCACATCTGAAGAATGACAAGATCTCTCTCTCTCTCTCTCTCTCTCTCTCTCTCTCTCTCTCTCTCTCTCTCTCTCTTTCCCCTACACATACATACTTCTTTATAGCTCTTTCCTTCCATCCTAAGCAAGATAATATCTTTCCCAGGGATTTTTCTTTTAACATTCAAGAGAGCCTTGCATTGCCAGATGTCTTCCTTTCCCCAGCCATACAGCAACTAAATTAAGCGGCACAACGAGGGGAGGCGTGGACGGTTGGGAGAGCATGAAAAGAGCCATAAACAGACGCCATGCCGAAAGGCTGATGCAGGTTTTGCATCATAAAAAAACCAACAAAAACAACCCAGCTTTCCAAAGACAGGGCTGGTTGAAAGCCACGAGTTGATGGGGAGGGAAACACCCCTGAGTCTTGTTTGGCTTGAGGGGTGGGGGAGCTTTTATTCTGGGGGGTGGAATATAAAGGGAAGACTGTGAGTAATAGGCCCATAATGTACAGTGAAAGGTCCACCTCAGGATAAGCTTTGTCTCCAATGCTCTAAGCCAGGCATGTCCAAACTTCAGCCCTCCAGATGTTCTGGACCACAACTCCCACAGTCCTTTGCCATTGGAAATACAGGCTTGGAATTCTGGGAGTTGTGGTCCAAAACATCAGGAGGGCCGAAGTTTGGACATGCCTGCTCTAAGCAAACTCTGAATTTATTGAATCTATCTGATCAATTATATCCTATTAGTCCGTTTCCACACCAAACCCCTAACTGGAAAATAATAATAATGGTATAGATAGATAGATAGATAGATAGATAGATAGATAGATAGATAGATAGATAGATAGATAGATAGATAGATATAGACAGGCAGACAGGCAGACAAATAAATAAATAAATAAATAAATAAATAAATAAATAAATAAATAAATAAATAAATAAATAAGGGAAGATCAGAAGAAGAAGAAAAAGGTGCAGAGGATAACTATTATTTCCACCAATAAAGTCCCCCGTTCTTCCTGACTTATCTCCCCTGAGAAACACTCTCTCCATTTTGCCTTTATATGTCTTCCTTTCTTAGTCTCTCTCCTTTCTCTGATGTGAGCAATTTCTTTTGGGGGTGGGGGGTTGTGATGAGGGGAGAAGGTGATCTTCCCAGAGTCTGAGGCCACCGATTCTCAAAGCAATGGCCAGCCCGACTAGGAAGAGAGAGAAAAAGAATACCAAAGGATTCGGTAGGAGTTGGAGGAGGCGGACAAAAGATACCGGATTCAAGTTTTAGCAAAAGGAAGGGGGCGGCAGTGGATTGTAAGATGGTTCACGTCATTGGCCCAGAAGATAATGGCGACAAGGAGCGAATGAGCCTCCGTTGAAACTGTGAAGAAGACATAAAAGGTGGCCCTTTTTCTACCCAACTTTGGTCTGGTGAAATTTGGGTGGAGGAGGGGGCTGCATCATAAGAGAGCACCAGACATGCCCACCAATGCAGCTCCTCTGCCAGGCTTGTTTGATGCTCTGCGCGGGGGGGGGGGGGGGGGAAGACCCTTTTGATCTTATAATGCTTGTTTTCTGATGACTGTTAGTTTAGAGAAAGGGACTGGTTAGGGCTTGATTAGGGTCTGAAGACAGAAACTGTTTTAAACTCTGGTAGAAGTGGTATGAGAACTGTGAGCATATATAACAAGGGAAGTCTAAAATATAAATATATATAAGATGTTGTTCTAGGCCAGTGATGGCGAACCTTTTAGAGACCGAGTGCCCAAACTGCAATTCAAAACCCAGTAATTTTTTTGCAAAAGGCGAATACAGTAATTTAACCTGTATACAGGTGGCTATGAAGGGGCAATGTCGGGTGCGCACAGAAAGGGCTCCGAGTGCCACCTTTGGCACCCGTGCCATAGGTTCGCCATCACTGTTCTAGGCTTATTTAAAGAACGTGTTCTCAAAGCTTATTCAACTTCCTGTGTGAAATCAATAAACACATCCACTTGTTTGAACTTTAAACACTTGGTGTCAGACCCCAGTCTTAATGGATAAATATTTAAGGTCATTTTATTGGTGACAGTACACTGGTACCCCGACTTAAGAGCAGCTAGATTTAAGAGCAATTCGACTTAAGAGTGGAAAACTGTTGCTGTTTTAACTGTCGCCTTACAAATTTTAGATATGGTCTGCTCGAGTTACATTTTTTTTCATTTTTTTGATTTTTTAACTTATTTTTTTCCAATTTTTTAGATAGGTACCCCGACTTAAGAGTAGTTCGACTTAAGAGCATGCATTCGGAATGGATTAAATTCGTAAGTCAAGTGACCACTGTATTTAGAACCAAGGTCCGTGCCAGGGACTCTTCCGAGAAGCGCTTTAAGGAATGGAATCTGAGTCTATTCTGACGTTGAATCCCAACAACCTCTCAAACTGCTGAGTCATAGTTCCAATTTTGTCCCCCCCCCCTCTAGTCACCCTCAGTAGTGTTTGGAAAGGAAGAGATAAACTTAAGAGCAAAAAATGGAGGAAGGGAAGGGATGGGAGCCTTTGGTTGCCCCTCTTTGCCCACTTCTCTGCAACCCCTAGGCTTTGAATTTTGCAGCAGCACCTGGTGTCTTTCCAGTGGCTTACTGATTTACTGCTTGGTTGCTTTTAAACCTTCAGCCGGAGGCTGGCTGGCTGGCGGTATGACTTATTAGCAAGCGTTTAATTTAACACCTTTTGCTTTCAGAGATGTCATTTGTGTCTCTCTGACAGCATGCGAGCTGAAGAAAACCAGCATAGGGAGGGTCTCAGACACAGTGGTGCCTTCAAATCTACGAGCTGCTACAAAAAAAAAAATTATTCAGAGGGTTTGGAAATAGGGTAAGGAGAAGTGGAGAGGGTCACGTTAACAGCAGGGCAGTGAACCGGTCATCTGCCACATATAGGGTCCAACAACTGGGATGGGTCAACCATTAGGCTACGGAAGGAGAGACGGAAAACAGTCAAGAGACAGGGAGAAGCCACCAGGAGGTTAGGAGGAGTGATGGCCAGAGAGAACTCATCTCCGCAGGCTGGGGGGGGGGGGGACAGAGATGAGGGGCATGTATGTGTTAATGTGGTGGGCTAGCAGGACTACTAAGGGGGCGTGGTGGCTCAGTGGACTAAGGCCTCCGAAAACTGTCGGCTGCAAAGTCGGCAGTTCGGCGGTTCAAATCCCAGGTGCCATGCAGTGGAGCGAGCTTCCGCTGATAACCCCAGCTCCTGCCAACCTAGCAGTTTGAAAGCATGTCAATGCAAGTAGATAAACAGGTACCGCCATAAAAAGCGGGAAGGTAAAACAGTGTTTCCTTGCAGCCACGCCGGCCACGTGGCCATGGACTTGCGCAACACTGGCTCTTTGGCTTGAATACAGAGATGAGCACCGCCCCTAGAGTCGGGCATGACTAGCACCCATGTGCGGGGGGAAACCTTTACCTAATACATGTGTGTGTGTGTGTGTGTGTGTGTGTGTGTGTGTGTGAATGGCTAAGCCCGTGTCTGTCTGTATGCACGAGAGACGAGATTTATAGGTTGTCCGGAAGAGCAAAGACTTCTCTTTCCTCCAAAGGAAATTTGATATTGGAAGAAAGAGTGTGGGATTTGTAGCTGAGAATCCTGGTGTGTCTGTTTCTTGTATCATATACTATACGGGATGTGTGGGTTTTCTGTGTTGGGGGAAAATAATCTGGAGGCGGTTTCCTGAGGTCTCCTGAGCCTGAAAAAGCAGAGACTCCTAGTCACCGTTCATAGAAAGTAGATCCCCAGATTTCTGAACAATTCCCCCCCCCCCCAGACCTCTGCGAAGTGGCCAGGACTGAACCTGGGTCACTTGGCATTCAAACCATCCTTTCTGATGATTTGAAGTCTGCAAAGCTTTAGCAGGTTACAAACCATGATGGGGATGTGTCATCTCCAGGCTTAAAACCAGGGCACTTCAAGGGCCAGATGCAGGGGAGGGGTATCAGGAGACAGAGATCTAGTCTGGTGCACTCCCAGAGGCACCTGGTGGAGCCACTGTGAGATACAGGAAGGTGGACTAGATGGGCCTTTGGCCTGATCCAGCAGGGCTCTTCTTATGTTCTTATGTTCTTAAGTCTTTTCCCGACAACAGCTGACCTGACGAAAAGCAGCTGGGCTCTAACCCTGGTTTATTTATTTATTGATTGATTGATTTATATACCGCCCGTCTTCCGAAGGAACTCCGGGTGGTTAACAACATCAACGAACAAACAATAACTAACAACAATGTAACAAAAAATAATAATACAGTGGACCCTCGTATAACAAACAGTTTGTGTAACATAAAATTTGTACAACATAAAAAATTCCGGAGATAGGGGAAATTTGCCTAAAATTGGTCTATGGGGCGAAGCTGTACAATACAAAAATGGTTGTGATTAGGGATTATTCTGTTTTCAATGCATTCCTAAGGGAAATTTGTATAAAGGAAAATTTGCTTAACATAATTTCATTTGGAACACATTAATTCCTTTATACAAGATACCCCTGTACTAAAACAAAAGGTAAAATATGTAAAATAAAATAACTATACTATCGTATATACTCGAGTATAAGTCGACCCGAGTATAAGTTGGGGCCCCTAATTTAAACCCAAAAAAACTGGGAACATTTATTGACTCAAGTATAAGCCTAGGGTGGGAAATGCAGCAGGGCCTGGCAATTCCTCCTTTGTGAGCTGGGTGTGTGTGTGAAGTTTAAAATGACTTTTAGCCACCGAGGCAAGCACTTGAGTTGGTGGCTAAAAGTCATTTTAAACATTGGGGGGGGGGGTCATGAGAAGCGGCACACAATGTTTAAAATGACATTTAGCCACCGACCCAAACTTGCCTCAGTGGCTAAACGTATTGACCCGATTATAAGCCGAGAACCCCCCTTTTCAGCCCCAAATTAGGGCTGAAAAACTAGGCTTATATACAGTAATACGGAAGCAAACAAAAAGCAAATTAGTTAAGGCACTTAGAACGCAGTAGGAAACAACCAAAGAGAGATTATGTGTATTGGTAAATAAGTAAGGGGATTGATTCCCAGGAGGGTCTGTAGCATTTGGTCAAGCATATCCTTTCCAGAGAAGGTCTTCAGAGAAGATGGACCTGCCACACCTCCAGACTGGGAAGGAACCCTGCCAGAAGCCACCAAGAGCTCCTGCCGGTGTCCACCAGTTCTCAAGCTCTGTGTTCCAGGGGCCTGATCAAGTGTGAGGCCATCTTCATAGGTGCCTTATTTGGGGTATTGCACCCAAACAGGATTAGATGTTTTGGAGGGAGGGCTGTAATTTCACAGCCAAAGCTGGTGGCACAAGAGATACCCCTCTAGCCCCCCAAAATAAACAGCACGTGAGCGTGGCAATGAAAGGAAGCTTCTTATGTTGTCACTCCTGCGAAAATGTCCAATTAGGCCCGCTCAGGCAAGAGAAATATAATTTTAGATTCAGGGGCTCATCAAGGCTGCCGTTAACGAGCGAAGCTGATGAGAACGTGGGGTTGCTTGAAATGGGCTGCTACTTCAAAGAGAATATGAAGGCTGGTAATCAGGAAAGGATTAACACTATTCAGCTCCATACTGCCAGCTGGGTAGGCCTCCTTCTCCCCCTCCCCCCGCCCTCTTTCTTTTTCCATTATTTTCCTTTCTTTTTTTGCCAAAGGCATTCTCTTTTTTTTTGGGGGGGGGGAGAATTGCATCCATGGAAACTGGATGCTCAGCAAACATTTAAGAAACGCAGTCTGGGCGTCGACCTTCAAGGTCATTAAAACTGGCTTTTCGGGCCCTTTGTTCAAGGTTTTGGGGAAAGACCATTTCCCTGATACACAGAAACGCAAGACGTTTCAAAGGGTTCCCCTGGATGCGCAGCTCTATGGATTTAATCTCCAGGCGGTAGCTAAGGGAGGCAACGGGAAGATTAATCTTGGGTGCCCTTTGAAGGGTCCAGCTTTCACTCTCCTCCACCCACCCCCAAAAGGAAAACACAAGAGAAAAGAAGAAGCCCCCTGGCACTTTTGAGGATGGCTCTTTTCACATTGAGAAGACACCTGGTCCATGTAAAGACAACCTTCTAATGCTCTAAAGGTGCTATCCCACAGCCGGAAAATCCGGATCAAAGTAAAATGCGGATTTCCCCTGGAACAGTCACAGGGTTGAAAATGCAGTTCCTGGGTCCCCATGGGAGCAGTTTAAAGAATTGCATTTGTTGTGTCTCCACAAGCAGGAGCAGCAACACAGCAGAATGAAAAGGGTTTGATGCAGATTTTCCGAGTCCTATAGGCTGCTTTCACACGACCACTAAAATCCGCAGCAAACGTTGATCCAGATCATCCCCCAGAGCGGTCACGTGGTTGATGTTGTGGATTGGATGTTCCCATGGTCGCGTTTTGAAAATCCACGACCATTCTGATCCCACAACTGAGAACTGCAGCAAAGACACCATAACGGGGGCAAAAAGGTTTTGCTGCGGATTTTCCGTGTTCCCAAGGACTCGCGTAATGGTTTAAAATCTGCATCGGAACGACAAGGATTTTACAACCTTGAGACCAGGTACTTGTAAAATGTGCTGGGACGCGCTTAAGTGGGTGTGGTTGCACTTTATTTTTTAAAAAGTCCACTGCTCGTGAGAAAATGATTTTATGATCCGCATCTACAAGCACTTTGCAGCGGATTTTAGTGGTCGTGTGAAAGCATAGATTCAAGTACCAGTTAAAAATCCGCATTGGAACTGAGACAAGCTTTGTCCCACCTTGAGACCAGGAACTTGTAAAACTCACTGGGTGGTGCTTAAGTGGGCGTGGTTGCATTCTCCCCCCCCTTTAAAGTCCACTGACCGTGGGGACACAATTTTATTAACCTCATCGCCAAGCAGTTTGAAGCAGTTTTTAGTGGTTGTGGGATAGCCGCCTTAGACAACGAGAGACTGGGATACACCAGGGTTTCATAGTGTTAGTAATGGGAACCCCTCATTTACCCCCTTCCCCCTTTTGATACCCCCCACAGGGATAACAGATCCATTCCAAATTGCTTTTCTATCAATTATTTGGAAAATAATTACATTTGCTTCAGGGAATACCTTAAAGCAAATGGTGAGCCACTGTGTGAGACAGAATGCTGGACTGGATGGGCGGTGGCCTGTTCCAACAAGGCTGTTCTTATGCTCTTATGTTAACTGACTTCAACCACAGTGAGATGGTTCTGCCTTAAAGATTTTATTTTATTTTATTTTATTCTATTTACAGCTGAAGGGCTGAGCATTTGCTTTGTCTAAAGGTACATTCCAGATTTGCTTGCCAGCCAGTTGCCTAACATTTGGGAAAGTTATTTCTTTGCATTACAGTGGCTAAACAATGATCACCCGTGTTAGATAAATGCCCACCTCTTATTCTTCAATGGAAAGGGGATCTCGGGTTTGAAATCGTGTTGCAGAACTTATTTCCATGGAAGGGGAACGATGCCAGAAGAAGGAGGGGGTCAATGTTCTGCTATTAAAAATGGCCTACCTCTGCCCCACGGATTCTCTGACTTCCACTTAATTTTTTTTAAATTTATTTTTGTCATGTGGAAGCCAGAGGAAGCTCACAAGCTGAGTTTGATCCCAGTAAGTCCAGGTTGCCAGCTCAAAGTCGCCTTGGCCTTCCATTCTTCAGAGTTTAGTGTAATGAGTTACCCAACTTGCTGGGGGTGGGGGTGGGGGCAGGTGGGGGGGGCAACGTGTTCTTTTCACAATTATGTTGTAAACGAACCGAGCACTTAGGGGCAGTAAATAAGTCAAAACATTGGTAATAATAATAGAGACAGAAACGAAAATGTACCGCGACACCTGCACGTGTGCCCTTAGAACCGTCAATATAACATATATATTTTTAGCTCATAGCTGTTGAATCAAACAGGAGAGGACCACGTCGAGGGCACTGTTAGATCCGTTTTAAAAGAAAGAAACTGCCATTGGAGACATTGTTTGTTTGCTTTGCCTAAGCTTCCAAAGACATAGGACTAGTGAATGGGACTTATCAAACATAGGACTTGTGAATGGTGTTCAGACAATGGAGAAAGTGCAACCATCAGCAGGTTTTAAATGAGGAACATGTTTTAGGAGCTGTTCTGATTACACATGCACTAAACATCTCTCTCTCTCTCTCTCTGTGTGTGTGTGTGTGTGTGTGTGTGTTTATGTGCACGTGCGCGTGTATTTTCAAGGTAAATTTGCAAAACAAAGGGAACCGCCTTCCTCCAGAAAGTAACAATTAGTCGACTTAAACCGCTACCGCACTTCTGATTTAAAACGCCTTTTCCTTTAGAACAAGGCACCTTAACAATCACTTTCAGAACAACTTATCTCAAGAACCCCCTTGGCCACGCCCATTTTTGGCCACTGTGGCGCTTTTTCTTGCGATGGCCACTGGGGGTAGGTTTTTTTTTTTAACATCGCTTCCTGCACAATGTGGTGTTATTTACCAACATAGTAAGCCACTTTTTCCCTCGTGGTCCCCAATACTTAACCGTTTTCCTTTCATAAAACAGCGGTTTAATCAAGTGGGAACCGGAAAGCTGATTGCTAGGTACCCGCTTAAGTGCGAACTGCAGAATCGTTATTACAGTAACCCCCGCCGATCGCGGGGGGTAGGGACCCACCCCACCCGCGATGCATGAAAATCTGCGATATGTGGAAGCAGGCGGGGGCTGGGCGCGGGTGGGGGGCAATTGCACGCCTGTCCGAGAAGTCTTAGCATGGCGCGTACAGGCAGTGTTGCGGGATCTAACTTCCCACCGCCACCCACCCGCGCCGCCCGAGACTTCTTGGAGGGGGTGGGGGTGGTGGGGGGGCGACCCGACCGTTCCCCGCCGCCGCCCCCCGTGCGGCTCCGAGGTCCAGGTACTTCGATCCTGTGATATAGCGGGACCACAGTACCTGAACTGCGAAATGGCGGGGGTGACTGTAAAACCACATGACCCCTGGAGGAGAAAAGGCAACCCAAAATAAAAAGCAGCAGCTCACGGAAGTGCGGTAGCGGTGTTAGTGAAAGTTTCAGAGAGGGGTAGCTGTGTTAGTCTTTTCAAGAATTTCAGGCAAAAACCAAATAACTGTTTTGTTTTTCTTTGATTTTTGCCTGAAATTCCTTTATTTAGTGACAGAAACACCCCAATCCTTGCCACCTTACCTTGCACCACCAGCCTTCCTTGGGCGGTCCTTCTCACTCTTGTGCCAGGCTTGTTGGCGGCACAAACATAAATCCCAGAATGCTGCACAGTCAGGTCAGAAATCATCAGGTTGCCGGTCCCGAGGACCTGGATCCCTTCCACGCCAATGGGCCGCCCATCTGGATCGCAGGGAGAAATGAAAAAGTGATCTCTGAGTACAAAAGAAAATGTTTTCTGCCCAGCGTGTTGTTAGTCTGCGGAACTCCCCGCCACAGGAGGTGGGGATGGCATCTGGCCTGGATGCCTTCAAAAGGGGACTGGACAGATTCCCGGAGGAGAAGTCCATCACAGGTTATAAGCCACGATGGAGATGTGTAATCTCCAGGCTTAAAACCGGGGTACTGTACTTCAAAGGCCAGATGCAGGGCAGTGGTATCAGGAGACAGAGATCTAGTCTCATGCTCTCCCAGATGCATCTGGTGGGGCCACTGTGAGATCCAGGAAGCTGGACCAGATGGGCCTTTGGCCTGATCCAGCAGGGCTCTTCTTATGTTCTTATGTTCTCATGAGTACAAACAAAGCACCAGCACAGGTTGCAAACAATGTGACATGTGGGGTGGGGCAGCCACCAGGTAGGGTGAGTAGATTGTCATATGGGCTTGATTAGCTTTCCCTTGCTGGCTTCCACTCCATAGTCTACCCCAGTGATGGCGAACCTTTTAGAGACCGAGTGCCCAAACTGCAGTTCAAAACCCACTATTTATTTTTTTGCAAAGTGCCAATACAGTAATTTAACCTGTATATGGGTGGCTATGAAGGGGCGATGTCGGGTGCCCATAGAAAGGGCTCTGAGTGCCACCTTTGGCACCCGTGCCATAGGTTCGCCATCACTGGTCTACCCATACATAAATATTCTCAGCTACCTTCTTTCCCCAAGCATCACTTCCTGGTTTTTCTTTTTCTCTTCCTCATTTAGGACAATGCCAAAAGCAGCATGCACGGAAGCTGACATTGGAGGATTATTTGCATAATTTTGCAGTGTCACTCTGTGTTTTCCTAAGTGTTTCTTCTCTGGGCTTATTATAATTTTTAAAAATTATACAGCTAGTTAGTTACCCTGACTCTAGACAAATCATTACAATGAGTCATCTTATGATTCCAGATGAATCATTTTTAATCAGTAGTGACAGGGTCAACAGTAGAGTCCTTCAGACAAAGGTGAAACACCAAATAATTCTAAAATATCGTGCATGGCATGGAGTCCGTAACTTTTCATCTCTTGAGCCAGGAAGGCTATTTCGCTTAGAAGAGGTTTGCCTAGAACTGTGGTTCTCAACCTGTGGGGTTCCCAGATGTTCCTGGACAGCAACTCCCAGAAGTCTTCATCACTCGCTGAGCTGGCCAGGATTTTTGGGAGTTGCAGTCAAGGAACATCTGGGGATCCACAGGTTGAGAACCACTGGCCTCGAAGGAGACCAGAAATAACAGAAGACATCTCAAACCACACCCAAGACTCTTTTTCATGCAGCCTTGGCCAGAAGTTGGACATCAAGTGCAACTATAAAGGGTAACGGCACCACCAATCAGCTGCCTCTGGGAAACATCTGGAGATGTAGTCCAAAAAAGAAGCTGGACATCAAGTGCAACTATAAATGGTAATGGCACCACCAATCAGCTGCCTCTGGAAAACATCTGGAGATGTAGTCCAAAAAAGAAGCTGGACATCAAGTGCAACTATAAAGGGTAACAGCACCACCAATCAGCTGCCTCTGGGAAACATCTGGAGATGTAGTCCAAAAAAGGAATATGTTCCAACTCAAGTTTCTTTAGAAAGATTGTAGCTCAGTGCTGGGTGAAGCTGAAGAAACACTTCAGTATTTAATTCAGGACAATACAGTGTTGTTGTCCCATGCCATTAAACAACCCACGGATCTGCACAGTAGGTTGCAAAAAGATCACTGCAAAGCAGAATGTACCCAGCACTTAACAAGCAATAGAAAAAACTAGTTGGCTTTGTTGTTCTTTTGAAGTACAAGCAGACCACTGATCAATGATAACATGTATGGGCGCTTTTACACGACCTCTAAAATCCGCCTGCAACTTAAATTCGGACCAGAGATCGTGGGGTGTTGTTCCTCTTCCTGTGTTCCCACCCTTCCAACCTCCATTGCTCCTGTCTGTGTGAGGGAAGGGAGAAAAAAAGGCAGAAGAGAATGCAGGCTCACCTCCGTCTGCCAGTCGAAGCCGCCCCAGCTGCCCCGTAGTGATTCCTGTCTCTTAAAGGGGCGGCGGAGACAAAAAAACAAATAGAAGGCGAGGAAGCCTGGCATTCACAGCTTTACAATGTGCATCGGAAGATTTTTTACCTCCTGGAGGCCAGGTACTCGAAAAGTGCGCTGGGACACGCTTAGGTGGGCATGGTTCGTACTTCTTTTTTTTTTAAGTCCGGAGCTGGTGGGAAAACATTTTTAAGCTCCGGATCTGGGAGCCCTTTGCCTCAGATTTTAGGGGTTGTGTAAAAGCGCCCAATGATAACATATAGTCTTTCTACACAGCATTATACAATCCACATTCTCA